>CAUYQU010061980.1:0-14356 GCA_963574635.1 Cheracebus regulus | reverse complement strand
ATTAATTCGTTTATGTTCTTCTCTAAATTGTCCATTCTCGTTAGCATTTCGTCAAACCTTTTTTCAAAGTTATTAGTTTCTTTGCATTGGTTTAGAACATATTCTTTTAGCTCACAGAAGTTTCGTATTATCCACCTTCTGAGGCCTAAATCTGATGATTCTTCACACTCGTTTTCCATCAATCCTTGTTCAGTAACTGATGAGGAACTAGCGTCCTCTGTAGAAGGAGAGACTTTCTGATTTTGAGTGTTCTCAGTTTTTTTACGGTGGCTTCTTGGCATCTTTATGGTTTTATCCATCTGTCGTCTTTGTAATTGCCAACTTTCAAATTAGGTCTCTGAGTGGACGTCCAGCTTGTTAATTCCCAGCTCCGGAATCTATGTAATTTTGACTGTGGCGACCCGTAACGCTGGCTAAAACAGCAGCATTAAAATTCATGGTGCTTTTCTGCCCGGGGGTCTCCTGTCTGCTTCAGTGCCTTTTTCAATTAGCTGGATAGACTGCTCTGCCTTCACAGAGCTCCAAACATCATCCAAAAGGAGACTCTGTCCCGTTTACTCTGCACCAAGAGCCGCCGAGCCGAGGCGCTGGCAAAAAAGCTATGCCGGCCAAAAGGGTCGCGTTGGTGACCCGTGGGGCTCCTCCGCTGGGAATGTCCTGGTCTGTGGGCAGCAAAAATTTATCGGTAAGTGTGGCATCCGCTGGCTCTCTGCCCTTTTACTGGGAGCTGCAATCCTGAGCTGCTAGTGATCGGCCATCTTGGATCTCTCTCCAAAAGTTGTTTCTTTAAAAAGATAAACAAAATTAACAAATCGTAGGTCAGGTGCAGTGGCTCACACCTGTAATCCCAGCACTTTGGGAGGCTGAGGTAGGCAGATCATCTAAGGTCAGGAGTTCAAGACCAGCCTGACCAACATGGAGAAACCCCATCTCTATTAAAAATAAAAACATTAGCTGGGTGTGGTGGCACATGCCTGTGACCCCAGCTACTTGGGAGGCTGAGGCAGGAGAATTGCTTGAACCCAGGAGGTGGAGGTTGTGGTGAGCCGAGATCATGTCATCACACTCCAGCTTGGGTAACAAGAGCAAAACTGTCTCAAAAAAAAAAAAAATTAATGGTGGTGCACACATGTAGTCCCAGATACTTGAGAGACAGGAGGATCGCTTGAGCCTGGCTGGTTGAGGCTGCAGTGAGCTGTGCTACTGCACTCCAGCCTGGGTGACAGAGTGAGACGCCGTCTCAGAAAAAAAAAAAAAGAAAAAAAAGAAAAGGGGCTGGGCAGGTGGCTCACGCCTGTAATTTCAGCACTTTGGGAGGCTGAAGTGGGTGGATCACAAGGTCAAGAGATCCAGACCATCCTGGCCAACATGGTGAAACCCTGTTTCTACTAAAAATACAAAAAATTGGCTGGGCGCGATGGCTCATGCCTGTGACCCCAGTACTTTGGGAGGCCGAGGCGGGCGGATCACGAGGTCAAGAGATTGAGACCATCCTGGCCAACATGGTGAAATCCCATCTCTACTAAAAATACAGAAATTAGCTGGGCATGGTGGTGCACGTGCCTGTAGTCCCAGCTACTGTGGAGGCTGAGGCAGGAGAATTGCTTGAACCGGGGAGGCAGAGGTTGCAGTGAGCCGAGATCACGCCACTGCACTCCAGCCTGGCACCAGGCAACAGAGCGAGAGTCTTGTCTCAAAAAATAGTAATAATAAAATAAAAATACAAAAATTAGCCAGGCGTGGTGGCGGGCACCTGTGGTCCTAGCTACTTGGGAGGCTGAGTCAGGAGAATCACTTGAACCTGGGAGGCAAAGGTTGCATTGAGCCAAGATTGCGCCACTGTACTCCAGCCTAGTGACAGAGTGAGACTCTGTCTCAAGAAAAAAAGAAAAAGTTCACAGTTTCCAAATTTGCTGAAAGCTATAAACAGATCTGAGATGAGATGCTCTATACATCACAAGCAGATAAACCTAAAGAAAACACATCACTTCATAATGAAATTGCTGAAATCAGCGATAAAAAGAAAACATTAAAAGCAGCCAGAGAAAAGACATATTACTTACAGAAGAATACATATAAGAATGACAATAGACTTTTTAATAGAAACTATACAAACCAGAAGACAGAGGAAAAATATCTCTAGAGTACTTACAGACAAAAAAAACTGTCAACCTAATTTTTTTTTTTGAGACAGAGTCTCACTCTGTTGCTCTAGCTGATTACCGTGGCATAATTATGGTTCACTGCAGCCTCAAATTCCTGGGCTTAAGCAATTCTCCTGCCTCAGCCTTCCAAGTAGCTAGGACTACAGGCACACACCACCACGACTGGCTAATTTTTGATTATTTGGAGAGACAGGATCTCACTATGTTGTCCAGGCTGGTCTTGGACTCAAACAATCCTCCTGCCTTGGCCTCCCAAAGTGCTTGGATTATGGATGTGAGCCACTGCTCCTGGCCATCCTAAAATTCTTTACCTGGCAAAATTATTATTTTAAAATGAAGGTGTCATTTCTCAAAAAGCTAAAAGTAGAATTACCTTGTGACCCAGTAATTCTTCTCCCTATTTGCACACCTACCAGAATTGAAAATAAGGACTAAAGAACGTATATGCCAGTGTTCATAGCAGCATTATTCACAACAGCTAACAGGTGGAAACAACCCAGCTCCATCAACAGAAGACGGAATAAACCAAATGTGGTGTACGCTTACAATAGAACATTAGGCGCCATACAAAAGGCTGGGGTTCTGATACAAGCTACAACATGGATGAACCTCGAACATTGTGTTAGGTGAAATGCCAGACACAAAAGGACAAACATTATGTAACTCCATTTACATGAAATGCCTAGAATAGGCAAATTAATACAGACAGAAAGTAAGAAGATAAAAAAAATAAAAGGAAAGAGAAAAAAAAATACAGACAGAAAGTGGAAGAGAGGTTACCAGGAGCTGGAGGGAAGGTGCAGTGGTTACCTGTTGCCTCACAAGAACAGAGTTTCTGTTTGGGGTGATGAAAAAGTTTGGAACTAGTCAGTAGTGATGGTTGTACAGCATTATAAGTGTAATTAATGCCACTTAAGAATGGTTAAAATGGCAAATTTTATGTTATGTATATTTCATCACACAAAACGAAGACACTTTGGCAGCTGTAAAGAAACAAGACTGTAGGTTAAGGTTAATGAAGTAATTCAGGCTAAAGGTGATTGATCTTCTGTTTGTCCTTCCAGGTACACACTGCCCTTTTCCCTGCTTTGTGCTCCAGGATTCCAACCCGTGTTGACGGATTAGCAGGTTCTTAGGCCCTCTGGCTTCTGGTTCAATTTGACCAATGTGGAGCACTGGCAAGTAATCCAACAGTGAGAGGGAAGTGACAGCAGTATAGTCCCCTGGCTCCCAATCTTCAGGTTGCTGTCTCCCTTGACCAAAGGTCACAGCTCCTGTCGTCAGCCTTCTCCACAAAGCTCTGTCTCTGTATTCTATTAATAGTAATGGATCCCTCCTCCTTTCCTCCTAGGAGGAAAGTGGCCCCCACTAGTCTGAGGCAGGAAATGGACAGCACAGTCCATTTGTGTGTTTTCCTACATGAATTTATTCATTTAAAAATTTCTTTATTGGCTGAGTGTGGTGGCTCATGCTTATAATCCCATCACTTTGGGAGGCTGAGGTGGGTGGATTACCTGAGGTCGGGAATTCGAGACCAGCTTGGCCAACATAGTGAAACCCCGTCCCCACGAAGAGTACAAAAATTAGCTGGGTGTGGTGGTGGGTGCCGGTAATCCCAGCTACTTGGGAGGCTGAGGCAGGAGAATCAGTTGAAGCTGAGAGTCGGAGGCTGTAGTGAGCTAGGATTGCACCATTGCACTCCAGCCTGGGGAACAAGGGTGAAACTCTGTCTCAATAATAATAATTCCTTTACTAAGCTTTTATCAAATTACCCAGTTTGAGCATGCTGTCCATTTCCTGCCTTAGACTAGGATGGAAAGAGACCACTGAAACTACGTGGAGGTAGAGTCTTGAGGTTTTCATAGGTTGGAAGGTTTGGTAGTCTCAGCCCCTGGCTCTTAGAAAAGTTCTCATATAGAGTCTAGTGTCTACCAAAAGAAAAAAAGGAAAGAAAAGTTCTCATAAATTGGGGGAGACAAGACACACAGCTTAGAAAAAACACAAGCTTAGAAACAACACATGGCTTAGAAAAAACACTCATAGCAAGTAATCATAGTGAAGTCCAGTATAGATTCAAGTTGCAAAGTGGTTGAGAGCAGGTACTTAATGCATCAATTCATCTATTTTCCTATGTTGGGGACAGAATTGACTCTTCTTCAGGTAGGAGAGAGGTTGGAAGGATTTGGCTAGTTTCCACAGAAGAATCAGAAAATGGAGGTGTCCCAAGAAACAATGGAAATAGAGGTTCTTGGAAATGATCCCAGAAAACAGGTCTAATCAACTGGGTGAAGTGTCAGCATCTAGACAGTGACTTACAATGGCTCAGCCTCCAAACCAGTGATCCTGAGATAAATGGGAATACCCAATTGTGGAAGTGCTCCAGCCTCAGGGTTTTTGAAGCAATACCCTGTTACATCCATCAGCTGTCCTCCTGTGCCTGTTCCCTCCCTGAAGCCACATATGGAGCAAAAAGGGCATATTTCTCCGTTTCAGGCCCAGCCTCACTTATCTCCCCGCTACTGCTTCCCCACTTTCCTTCTTTTCCCTAAAGGCCTCTCTCCCACCCTGGCTCTCCCAGCTGCACACATCAGACCTGCATCTCTGCTTCAAGGCAGGGTGTCTGTGGTAGAGGAGTGGTCCACACATTTGAGGTTGCCCTGGGTCACACTGGAAATCCTGGATTCCTGCCTGGCTTATTTCCCTTTAATTCAACCCAGAAAACCCTGATTAGTGTGTAACTCCCATAACATGATCCTTAGCTCTTGGGCCCAGGACCCATCATCTGGGGCTGTTTCAGTCCAGGCTTTCACGCCAAGCTCTGGAATAGATGTGGCCAATAGAATACAGGCTTCCTTCTTTTTTTTTTTTTTTTAAGGCAAAACTCAGTAAGTGTTGCCTATTATTATTACTAGATTTAAAAAATACCAATATGTTCATATAATAAATATGACCCACCTCATCAAATTTGAGTCTAAAAGAATGGTCACATTTCTCCTTTCTCTTTAAATTTTTTTTTTTTTTTTGCCGGGTGCAGTGGCTCACACCTGTAATCCCAGCACTTTGGGAGGCAGAGGTGGATGGATCACGAAGTCTGGAGCTCGAGACCAGCCTGGCCAATATGGTGAAGCCCCATCTTTATTAAAAATAAATAAATAAAAATAATTTTTTTTTTCTTTTTTGTTTTTGTACACAAAAAAATAAAAAACAAAAAATAACAAAATAAAAAATTTGAAGTTCAGTTTATTTTTATAACTGCTTTATTTTATTTTAGTTATTTATTCCTTAAATAAGTAATATGTGCACCCAGAACAATTCTAAAAAAGTCAAAAGGACTACCACTTTTCCCAACCCCCAAGTTTCCCTCTCCACAGACACCCCTCTTACCAATTTCTTCCATGGACTTCAGGAGAGTCTATGCAATTACAGATGCTGATACGTTTTCCCTTGTACAAATACAAGTTATATATTTTGGAGAGTATTCAAGTCAATTTTTATTGAGTTGCCTAATTCTTCCCTTAAATTACTCCCAAATCTATTGAGGTGTGTATTTTCCTTTCTTTCTTTCTTCTTTCTTTCCTTCCTTCCTTTTCTCTCTCTCTCTCTCTCTCTCTCTCTCTCTTTCTTTCTTTCTTTTTTTGAGACAAAGTCTCACGGTGTTGCCCAGGCTGGATTACAGTGGCATGATCTTGGCTCACTGCAGCCTCGACCTCCTAGGCTCAAGCAATCCACCTGTGTTGGCCTCCCAAAGTGCAGAGATTACAGGCATTAGCCACCACAACTGGTGAGATATAGTTTTCATATAATAAAATTCATCCATTTTAACTGTACAGTTTGATAGATTTTGGCAATTGTATACTGTCATGCAACCATCATCACAATTAAGATATAAAATATTTCAATCACCCTAAAAAGTTCCCTCTTGCCCTTTTACAATTCAGTCCCCTCACCTAACAGCTCTAGGCAACCACTGACCTGCTTTCTGACACTGTAGTTTTGCTTTTCCTAGAATTTCTTATAAATGGAATCCCGTGATATATTATGTTTTATGCTTGACTTCTTTCACTTAGCATAGTATTTCTGAGATTCACCCACATTGTTGTGCATATCAATGTCTCATTTCTTTTTAGTACAGAGTAGTAGTCCATAATAAAGAAATTGTTCATTCACTTACCAGTTGATGGATATTTGGTTTGTTTCCAGTTTGGCCCTATTATGAATAATGCTGCCATGATGATTTGCATACCAGTCTTTAAGTAAGCATGTGTTCTCTCTTGTTCTTGGGTAAATGTCTAAAAGTAGGATTGCTGAGTCACATTGTAAATAAAGTATGTTTTCTTTTATAAGACACTGCCAAACTGTTTCCCAAGTTTCCATACTATTTTGTCTTACCTATGTTGTATTGGAGCTCCAGTTTGCCTTATTCATTGTAACAGCTAGAATATAACTGCTGGTGGAAAAGAGCTATAAAGCAAATGTGACAAATGCTAACAATTGGTCAATAGATAGCGTATATGGAGGTTCATTTTATTATTAATCCCATTTATTTTTCAAGACAAGTTCTTGTGCCATTGCCCAGGCTGGAGTTCAGTGGTGAGGTCATGGCTCCCTAAAGCCTCAAATTCCAAGGCTCAGAGGATACTCCCACCTCATCCTCTGAAGTAGCTGGGACTGTAGATATGCACCACCATGCCTGGCTATTTTTTTTGTATTTTTTATAGAGATGGGGTTTTGCCATGTCTCTCAGATCACTCTCGAACTCCTTGGCTCAAGCAATCTGCCCACCTTGGCCTCCCAAAGTGCTGGGATTACAGGTGTGAGCCATTGCACCTGGCCCCATTTTTCTTTAAATTAAAACTTTGTGCCAGGCATTATGGTTCATACCTGTAATTCCAGCACTTTGGGACACTGAGACCAGAGGATCGCTTAAGCCCAGAGATGGAGGCTACAGTGAACTGAGATTGTGCCACTGCACTCCAACCGGGGCAACAGCGGTGAGACCCTGCCTCAAAAAAGAAAGAAAGAATAGAATAGAAAGAAAATTACTGGACATATTTCACTACATAAGAGTTTTAAAATTCTATAGGGTCAAAAAATAATGCAAACAATATATCTGTGTGCACATGCTCTAAGTCATTTGTCTTATAGAATTTCCCACAGTATAGATTTTGCTGGTTGTATCCCCATGGTGTCATTTAACATATTTCTCTTTCCCTTGCATTTGTTTTATTTATTATTAAAATTTTTTTTTGATGTGGAGTCTCCCTCTGTCTCCCAGGCTGGAGTGCAGTGGCGCCATCTTAGTTCACTGCGACCTCCACCTCCGGGTTCAAGCAATTCTCCTGCCTCAGTCTCCCAAGTACCTGGGATTACAGCTGCAGGCCACCATGCCTGACTATTTTTGTATTTTTAGTAGAGATGGGGTTTCACTATGTTGGCCAGGCTTGTCTCAAACTCCTAGCCTCAGATGATCCACCTGCCTCAGCCTACCAAACTGCTGGGATTACAGGCGTGAGGCACTGTGACAAACGCCTTGTACTTAAACTGCTAATTACATGTATTACCCTTTAAACTGGTAATTAATGTAAAGGCTTGATCAGATTTGATCTTTATTAAAGCAATACTACTTTATAGATGATGTTGCACACTTCTATCAGAAGGAACATAATTCCTTTTTCTTTCTTTTCTTTTCTTTTTTCTTTTTGAGGTAAGGTCTCACTGTCACCCAGGCTTGGGTGCAGTGGTGTGATCATAGCTTACTGCAGCCTCAACCTCCTGGGCTCAATCAATCCTCTCATCTCAGGTTCCCAAGCAGCTGGGACCACAGGCATGCACCATCACATCAAACGAACTTTTAAAGTTTTTTTGTGGAGATGGAGTCTCCCTGTGTTGCCCAGGCTGGTCTCAAATTCCTAGGTTTAGGTGATCCTCCACCTGAGCCTCCCAAAGTGCTGGGATTACAGGAATGAGCCACAGCCACCCTGCCTTGTCTCTTTTAGTAATTTTCTAGATTTATTGATATTTTCCTAGATCCATTAATTCATTAGGTATCATCAGCCGGTAATTGTTTGTTTGTTTTTTTTTTGGAGACAGGCTCTCCCTCTGTTGCCCAGGCTGGAACACAATGGTGAAATCATAGCTGTAACCTTGAACACTTGGGCTGATGCAACCCTCCTGCCTCAGCCTACCCAAGTAGCTGTGATTACAGGCACAAGCTGCTGCGTCCAGCGGAAATGATAGTTTAAAACAATAGTGTGGGTGTCAAGGGTGTTCATTGCTACTGGATTGGTCATGGATTCCAGGTCTTTTCAGCTGACAGAGCTAGAAAAAATATATATATATAAAATAGATTTTTAATATATTATATATAGTATGTATATGTATTATATATTTTTATATATATTATATAGACTGGGTAACAGCGAGACTGTCTCTCTCTCTATATATATTGTATATATATATAAATGAAATATATAGTTCGGGCGCGGTGGCTCACCCCTGTAATCCCAGCACTTTGGGAGGCCAAGGCAGGAGGATCACGAGGTTAAGAGATTGAGGCCATCCTGGACAACATGGTGAAACCCTGTCTCCACTATGCAGGAGGCTGAGGCAGGAGAATTGCTTGAACCCAGGAGTCAGAGGTTGCAGTGAGCCAAGATTGTGCCACGATACTCCAGCCAGGCGACAGAGCGAGACTCCATCTCAAAAAAAATTATATATATTAACTATATATTTTTTTAGAGATGGGGTCTCACTGTGTTTCCCAGGCTGGTCTCAAATTCTTGGACTCAAGCAATTCTCCCACCTCAGCTTCCCAATGTGCTGGGATTGCAGACGTGAGCCACTGCACCGGGGTATAATTTTTTTTTTTATGTTTGTCTTCTTCCAAATTCATGTTGAAATTCTAGGGGTATAATTTTTTTTAAATATAAAATATATAGTGAGTTCATAATGACATTTCCAATTCAAAATCAAGCTAAGGATTTGTACTTGACGTCATCATTTTACACTGGTATCTCTTTTCAACCACGTCAATGTTCTCAGTTCTCACTAACAGCAACATAATTATTATTTAATTTATTTCACAGTGCACAGTCTCAGAATAATAATACCAGGGCAGGCATGGTGGCTCACGCCTGTAATCCCAGCACTTTGGGAGGCTGAGGTGGGCAGATCACTTGAGATCAGTAGTTTGAGACCAGCCTGGCCAACATGGCGAAACCCTGTCTCTATTAAAAATACAAAAATTAGCTGGGCATAGTGGTTTATGCCTGTAATCCCAGCTACTCAGGAGGCTGAGGCAGGAGAATCACTTGAACCCAGGAGGAAGAGGTTGCAGTGAGCCAAGATGGTGCTACTGCATTCCAGCCTGGGTGACAGAGCGAGCCACCGTCTCAAAAGCAAAACCAAAACCAAAATCAAAACCCCAATAATTACCACCAACAATATGATGACTAAAAACAATTTACAATAGTTTTGCAGTTCCTTTTTGTCCTTAGGGTATATTCAACTATGGATGTACAGTCAAATTAATGTATTTCAAAGGCATCAGAGATCATTCTTTGTGTAGTTACACCACCAATTCTATTCATAGTTATACTTGTTTGATTCAATTTTACTTTCTATTTTGGAAGACTGCTTTCATATTTTCATGTTTTGTCAGACTTGCTGAGATATTCACATATAATAAAATCCACCAGTATTTTTTTTTTTTAAAGCTGGGATTTCACCATGTTGGTCAGGCTGGTCTTGAACTCTCAACCTCAGGTGATCCGCCTGCCTTGGCCTCCAAAGTGCTTGGATTACAGGCGTGAGCCACCATGTCTGGCCAAAATCCACCAGTTTGAAGCATATCATGCAATGAGTTTGGGCAGACATATGCAGATGCATAACCATCACCACGATCATGATATAGTACATTTCTTCACCCCAAAATTTCCCTCTTGCCTCTTTGTGGTCAATCACCTCACCAAATCCTTGATCTCTATGTACAATTCAGTAGGTTTTGGTACATTACATTATTAATTCTTTTTTTTTTGAGACAGGGTCTTACTCTGTCACCCAAGCTGGAGTCCAGTGGTGTGATCACGGCTCACTGCAGTTTCGACCTCCCTGGGCTCTGGTAATCCTCCCACCTCAGGCTTCCAAGTAGCTGGGACCACAGGCATTCACCACACGCCCAGCTAATTTTTGTATTTTTTGTAGAGATGGAGTTTCTACATGGTGCCCAGGGCTAATCTCAAACTCCTGGGCTCAAGAGAACCACTGGCCTTGGCCTCCCAAACTGCTGGGATTACAGACGTGAGACACCGAATCTGGCCTGCTTATTAATTTTAAAAGTTGTGGCAAAATTTATAGAAAACATAAAATTTATCGGCTGGGTGCAGTGGCTCATACCTGTAATCCCAGCACTTTGGGAGGCTGAGGGGGGTGGATCACGAGGTCAAGAGCTCGAGACCGTCCTGGCCAACATGCTGAAACCCCATCTCTACTAAAAATATAAAATACAAAAAATTGGCCAGGTGTGGTGATGTGTGCCTATAGTCTCAGCTACTCAGGAGGCTGAGGCAGGAGAATTGCTTGAACCCCGGAGGCAGAGGTTAGGTTGCAGTGAGCCAAGATTGTGCCACTGCACTCCAGCCTGGGCTATAGAGTGAGACTCTGTCTCAAAAAAAAAAAAAAGAGAAAACATAAAATTTATCATTTTAAGTGTACGATTCAGTGCATCAATTACATTCACAATGTTGTACAATCACTGCTATCTAGTTTCTTCCTTTTTTTTTTTTTTTTGAGACAGAGTCTTGCTCCATCGCCCGGCTCCAGGCTGGAGTGCAGTGGTGCGATCTCGGCTCACTGCAAGCTTCACCTCCTGGGTTCAAGCAATTCTCCTGCCTCAGCCTGCCGAGTAGCTGGGACTACAGGCACGCGCCACCACGCCCAGCTAATTTTTGTATTTTCAGTAGAGACGGGGTTTCACCATGTTGGCCAGGATGGTCTCGAGCTCTTGACCTCGTGATCCACCCACCTACCTCCCAAAGTGCTGGGATTACAGGTGTGAGCCACCACGCCCGGCCTCTAGTTTGTTTTCCTTTTCTTTTCTTTATTTTTTTTTTTGAGACGAATTCTGGCGCTGTTGCCCAGGCTGGAGTGTAATGGTGCAGTCTGGGCTCACTACACCCTCCACCTCCCAGGTTCAAGCGATTCTCTTGCCTCAGCCTCCCAAGTAGCTGGAATTACAGGCGCCAACCACTACACTGGCTAATTTTTGTATTTTTAGTAGAGATGGGGTTTCACCATGTTGGCAAGGCTAGTCTTGAACTCCTGACCTCGTGATCTGCCTGCTTCGGCCTACCGAAGTGCTAGGATTACAGGCATGACCCACCACACCCAGCCTACTACTATCTAGTTTCAAAACTTTTAATTACCCCAAACAGAAACTCTGTACTCATTAGGCAATAACTCTCCATTCACCCCTCACACTAACCACTTGTAAGCTGTAGTCTACTTTCGGTATCTGTGAATTTGCCTATTCTAAATAATTAATATAACTGGAATCACATAATATTTGCCCTTTTGTGTTTGACTTCTTTCACTTGGCATAATGTTTTCAAGGTTTATCCATGCTGTAACATGTATCAGAACTTTATTCATCCCTTTATATGGCTGAGTAATATTCCATTGTGAGTATACACCACATTTGGTTTATCCAGTCATCTGGTGATGGAGACTTGTGTTGTTTCCACTTTTTGGCTATTGTGAGCAAAGATGCTATGAATATTCACACACAAGTATCTGACTGAATCTTTGTTTTTAATTCTTTGGGGTATATACATAGGAGTGGAATTGCTGGGTCATAAAATAATTCTATGTTGAGCTCTTTGGGAAACCATCAGACTGTTTTCAATAGCAGTTGTGCTATTTACATTTCCACCAACAACGCACAAGGGCTCCAATTTCTCCACATCCTTGATAACATTTGTCGTTTTCCTTTAAGAAAAAAATAGTGGAGACAGATCCAAGATGGCTGATTAGGAGCAGCTCAGGATTGCAGCTCCCAGCAAAAGTGCTGAGGGTGAGTGGACACTGCATTTCCAGACAGATTTTTATTGCCCACAGACCAGGAGATTCCCAGGCGGAGGAGCCCCATGGGTCGCCAGTGTGGCTGTTTTTGCTGGCGCGATGGGACTCCGCACAAAATACACGGGTCCAGGCGCTATTTTAGCTGGCGGTTGGAGCTCCTGGGAGACAGAGTCGCCCATTCAACTGATTAAAAAAGGGGACGGAAACAGGGAGCCAGGCCAGGAGATTCCTGGGCAAAAAAGTGCCACGAATCTCAGTGTGGCTGTTTCAGCCGGAGCAGTGGGTTGCTGCAGGAGAAATCACACAAATCCCAGCACCTTTTCAACCAGTGACTGGAACACCCGGGAGACAGAGTCACCTGTTCAACTGAAAAAAAAAAAAAAGGGGGGTCTGAGACAGGGAGCCAGGTGAGCAGGCTCAGCAGATCCGACCCTCATAAAAAAAACAGCAATCTGAAACGCTCTGGATTGAGAGTTTCACAGCAAGCACAGCTGAACCCGGGGCAGTCTAGCTCTGTGGGGGAGGGGCATCCACCATTACCGAGGCAGTCCACCACTAGTCCGCAATTGCTGAGGCAGCCCACCATTGCCGAGGCAGCCTGCCATTACAGAGAGAGTCCGCCATTACAGAGGTGGGCCGCCATTGCCGAGGCAGTTCTAGCTATACCTGTATAAACAGGACTGCAGGGAAGTTCACATGGCAGCTGGACCAAGCCCACAGCAGCTCAGCAAAGCCTCTGCAGGCAGACAGTGACTAGGCTGCCTCCTTGCTGGGCAGGGCAGCCCTGAAAAAAGGCAGCAGCATGATAGAAACTTATAAATAAAGCCCTAACTCCCTGGGACAGAGCACGTGGGGAAAAAAAAGGCATTTATGAGTTCTGCTGCAGCAGACTTAAACGTACCAGCCCAGCAGCTCTGAATGAACAATGAAGCTCACAGCTCAGCACTTGAGCTCCTATAAAGGACAGACTGTCTCCTCAAGCAGCTCCCTGACCCCTGTATATCCAAAGAGTCACCTCATAAAGGAGAGCTCAGACTGACATCTGCTGGGTATCCTCCTGGAACAAAGATAGCAGAAGAAGAAACTGGCAGCAACATTTACTGTTCTGCAGCTGCTTCAGGTGATCCCCAGGCAAGCAGGGCCTGGACTGGACCTCGGCAGTCCTACAGCAGAGGGGCCTGACTATAAGAAGGAAAACTAAGAAACAGAAAGAAATAACTGCATCATCAACAAACTGGACGTCCACTCAGAGACCCAATCTGAAAGACAACAACTACAAAGATGACAGGTGGATAAATCCACAAAGATGGGAAGAAACCAGTGCAAAAACAATGAAAACACCCAAAACCAGAATGCCTCTCCTCCTACAAGGTATCACAACTCCTCACCAGGAAGGGAACAAAGCTCGATGGAGAATGAGTGTGATGAATTGACAGAAACAGGCTTCAGAAGGTGGGTAATAAGAAACTTCTCTGAGCTAAAAGAACATGTTCTAACCTAATGCAAAGAAACTAAGAATGTTGAAAAAAGATTTGACGAAATGCTAATGAGAATAAACAGCTTAGAGAGGAATATAAGTGAATTAATGGAGCTGAAAAACACAACATGAGAACTTCACAAAGCATACACAAGTTTCAACAGCTGAATTGACCAAGCAGAAGAAAGGATATCAGAGGACAAAGATCAACTCAATGAAATAAAATTAGAAGGCAAGATTAGAGAAAAAAGTGTAAAAAGGAATGAACAAAGTCTCCAAGAGATATGGGACTATGGGAAAAGACCTAATCTAAGTTTGATAGGTGTACCTGAATGTGACGGAGAGAATGAATCCAAGCTGGAAAATACTCTTCAGGATATTATCCAGGAAAACTTCCCCAACCTAGCAAGGCAGGCCAATAATCAAGTCCAGGAAATACAGAGAACACCACAAAGATACTCCTCAAGAAGAGCAACCCCAAGGCACATAATCATCAGATTCACCAGGGTTGAAATGAAGAAGAAAATGCTAAGGGCAGCCAGAGAGAAAGGTCGGGTTACCCACAAAGGGAAGCCCATCAGACTCACAGCAGATCTCTCAGCAGAAACCCTACAAGCCAGAAGAGAGTGGGGGCCAA
>CAUYQU010061978.1:0-65715 GCA_963574635.1 Cheracebus regulus | reverse complement strand
AGTATCAGTCATTCCAAAAACATACCAAAAGGTAAAGAGCATCACCATAATGAAGAATCTACATCAACTAATGGGCAAAACAGCCAGCTAGCATTAAATGGCAGTATCAAACTCACATATATCAATATTAATCCTAAAATTAAATAGACTAAATGCCCCAACCAAAAGACACAGACAGGCAAATTGGATAAAAACCTAAAACCCATCAGTATGCTGTATCTAGACCCATCTCACATGCAAGGATACACAAAGACTCAAAACAGAGGGATGGAGTAAGACTTACCAACCAAATGGAGAGCAAAAAAACAAAAAACAAAAAAACAAACAAAAAAAACCAGAAGCTGCAATTTTCGTCTCTGATTAAACAGACTTTAAAACAACAAAGAGGGACAATACATGGTGGTGAAAGGATCAATGCAACAAGAAGAGCTAACGATCCTAAATATATACGCACCCATTACAGGAGCACCCAGATACATAAAGCAAGTTCTTAATGACTTACAAAGAGACTTAGGCTCCCACACAATAATAGTGGGAGACTTTAACATTACACTGTCAACATTAGACAGATCAACGAGATAGAAAATTAACAAGGATATCCAGGACTTGAACTCAGACCTGGAACAACTAGACTTAACAAATATTTATAGAACTCTCCACCCCAAATCCACAAAACATACATTTGTCTCAGTATCACATTACACCTATTTTAAAAGTGACCACATAATTGGAAGTAAATCACTCCTCAGCAATTGCATAGCATTTCACAGGTTTAAACAAAATATTGGTTGGTTGCTTGTTATTTTCATCCCCATTCCTTCCTGTCTCCATTATTAAGCACAATTATTGGCATAAAAGAGGTTTTTAATACCCATTTTTAGACTGTATTCTAGCCTGGGCAATAAAACAGGAATCCCGTTCTCTTTCCCACTTTCTCTTCCTCTTTCTTTCTTTCATTCTTTTTTTTTCTTTCCTTTGCTCTTTCTTTCTTTTTTTTCTCTATTTCAAAAAAAAAAAAAAAAAAACTAGTGCAGCTATTTTGATTAAAGTGTTGTCTCGTTATGCCAGAAAAAGACACCTTATAGTGTAGTGTAGATGTTAAAAACTCAGTTGAATTTTAATCCAAAATTCGTCACTATGTTAGGACAAGGACTATGTCTGTCTTTTTCACTGCCTGGCACAAATTAAGAGCTTAATAAATATCTGTTGAATTAATAAAGGTATAAAATGGATAAGATGCTTAACCCATCTAAATCTTAACCTGTGAAGAGACTAAAACTATCAATCTTATGAGTAAAAACAAATTAATTATACTCATCACCAAAAATTTTGTGAGGATTAAATGAAGAACAAAATGTATGTGTAGATTTAGCAATGTTTGACAATAGTGATTACTCATGAATAATGTCGATCAATTATTTCTTAATACAAAATTAGACTTGCAGGATCCTGAAAGTCCTTAAAACTTGCAAAACTGATACTAAATATCTGCATGACACTGTTAAAAAGAAACCATGTAAGAATCTTACACTCTTTTTGGGAAGACAAAGTTAGATAAAAATATGAACATAAAAAGAAACATGATCATCAATGAATAAAGCAAATATTCATGTCTATTGGAATTTCAAAAACAGATTACCATGGAACTAAATAGCCAGATAAAGCTTCATAGAGGTGATGAGCTTGAGTTGTTCCCTGATGGACAGTTGAATTTAGATGACCGCACAGGAAAATAAGGACATGCCAGGACAGGGAACATTTGAAGTATAGTTTTCCCATCAATTTGTCTTCAGAATATGAAAGCCCTTCGATGTCATGCTGTGGATTTTCCATGTCATCTTCTAGACCAGGGGCTGGCAAACTTGTTAACTTGTTCTGTAAAAGGCCAGACAGTAAATATTTTAGGCTCTGCATATTCCTCTTTGCTTTTTTCTTACAGGTATTTAAAAATGCAAAAACTATCTTTAGCTCTTAGGTTATACAAAAACAAGACACAGACTGGATTTGGCATAGTTCACCGACCACAAGTCTCTATCAAAGATTTTGTTAGCATTTACTTGATATGATTAGAGGAACATTCTAGGAAAATGGCTTGGGAGAGCAGCAATCATCCTACTTATCTTTCTTTACCTGGACTTGTTATTGTCAGAGAAAACATGTTTTACTATTTAAATACAGGGACAAAGCTTCATATTTTCTGGCTATATATATATATATATATATATATATATATATATACAGAAGAGAATTCTACCATCACCAAGAAAATTATAGGTTATTTAGGACAGTATTTTCATTACATTGCACTCTCTTTTTCCTGGTTAGAGTTGCTATCATAATTGCTATTAATAACACTACAAATGGGTACATTGTAGGCACTTAATGGCTACTTAAAGAATTGAATTTAGAAGGTGAAAAATGCTTTATGAACTCTATAATAAAGAAGTTTTATGGTATCTAGTTAAGAAACAAATGTTATGAGAACTGAAAATTCTTCTAGTATGTATCATAAAGCATGACAGCCTTTATGCTGGCAACTTAATTCTACTAGCCTTATGTGTTTGTGTCTAAAGGTATTTCTATCAAAATCAAGATCTGGAACCAAAGATATATATTGTCCATTTACTAATATCTTTATCAATGTTATCAAAGAAGAATTGTTTATTTGTTTGTTTTTTGAAATGGAATATTTATCTGTTGCCCAGGCTGGAGTGCAGGGGTGTAATCTCAACTCACTGCAACCTCTGCCCCTTGGGTTCAAGCAATTCTCCTGCCTCAGCCTTCCTAATAGCTGGGATTACAGGCATACACCGCCACACTCAGCTAATTTTTCTATTTTTAGTAAAGACAGCGTTTCGCCATGCTGGCCAGACTGGTCTCGAACTCCTGACCTCAGGTGATCCGCCCGCCTTGGCCTCCCAAAGTGTTGGGATTACAGATGTGAGCCACCCTGCTGGACCTAACAAAGAGAACTGTACCAGTCTTACAGTAAGGTTGATTAATTATGTTGTTATATGAACAAATGTAAGTTTCTTTATCTTTTAAAGCAGTATAGGAGAACTCAAATGCTGGGAGTGTATGATGATTAATGTTATGTGTCGATATGCACTTAAACATTACTCTCGATGTTTCTGGGAAGATGTTTTTAAGAAGAGATTAACATTTAAATGAACAGAATTTGATTCAATCAGTTTATTCTCCATAATATGGATGGGCTTCATCCAATCAGCTGCCGAAGGACTTAATGGAAAAATAATAACTTCCCAAGCAAGATGGAATTCTATCAGCAGACTGCCTTTGGCCTCTAACTGCAACTCTTCTCTGGGTCTGTTCCCTGCTGGTTTATCCTGAAGATTTTGGACTTGCCTCCAAATCACATAGCCAGTTCCTTAAAATCTCTCTGTTTCTGTGTGTGCGCGTATGCACAAATATACATGCCTTGTTCACTGCCTGGCACATATTAAGAGCTTAATAAATATCTGTTGAATTAACAAGGTCTAAAATGGATAAGATGCTTAACCTACCTAAACCTTAACTTTTAAAGGGACTAATACCATTAATCTTATGAGTGAGAACAAATTAATTATACTCATCACCTAAAATGTCTGCACACACACAGACTCACACACACACACACACACACACACCCTGTTCTGTTTTTCTAGAGAACCTTAACACTGTGTGTGTGTGTGGGTGTGTGTGTGTGGGTGTGTGTGTGTGGGTGTGATTCTGGGTGTGAGATGTCAGTGTCTAACTTGGAATATAAGTTGTGTGATATAGACAAAGTCAACTTACAGTAATAGGTGAATGAGCTGGTAGGTAAGAAGGAATCTTTCAGTGTGTTTGAAATAAAAACCTGCTGACATTCATTCTGTATGTATCAAGCAAATCGACAAAAAAAAAAAATAACCATTTCCAATATAAGTCCTTAGAATGAAAGCTATGTGAACAGATGCGGGAGCATTACAAGCTTTGATATGGTATCAGGTATTCCTCATGGTGGGTAACTAAACCATTTGCTCTTCAGGGAGTAGTACAAGGATTTATTCCTTGATATGCTGATGGTTAACGACTCTCCAAATGTATCCGGTAAACTTAAATTTTTACTTTTTACATTAACTAGTCATAATCAGGGCCAAGGGTTCTCCTTGGACTCAATTATACACAACTATGGACTAAATTTGAGGTAATTTAGTTAAGTTCAACTAACAGGTACTGAGTAACTCCCAAGTGGTATTATTAGGTGCTGTTCAAAAACACAGATGAGGCTGTTCCTTCAAGAAATAGTGTCACTGGGGTTGACAATAGCTCCTGAGGCCTTAAAAGAATGTCCAAAGAAAGAAAGAAGGAAAGAGAAAAGAAGAAAGAATATATGAATAAAGAAATAATATATATAGCCTAAATACATTATCTTTCTTGGAATAAGGGAGATTTTTATTTTAATTCCAGTGTAACATAGACGTTTTTTCTTTTTTTCTATTATACTTTAAGTTCTGGGGTACATGTACAGAATGTATAGGTTTGTTACATAGGTATACATGTGCCATGGTGGTTGGCTGCACCCATCACCCTGTCATCTACATTAGGTATTTCTCCTAACATTATCCCTTCCTTATGCCCCCACCCATTGCTATCCTCCCGCTAGCTCCCAAACCCCAGACAGGCCCAAGTGTGTGATGTTCCCCTCCCTGTGTCCATGTGTTCTCATTGTTCAACACCCACTTAAGAGTGAGAAGATGTGGTGTTTGGTTTTCTGTTCTTGTGTTAGTTTGCTGAGAATGACGGTTCACAGCTTCATCCATGTCCCTGCAAAAGACATGAACTTATCCTTTTATATGACTGTATAGTATTCCATAGTGTATATGTGCCACATTTTCTTTATCCAGTCTATCATTGATGGGCATTTAGATTGGTTCCAAGTCTTTGTTATTGTGAAGAGTGCCACAATAAACAAATGTGTACATGTGTCTTTATAGTAGAAAGATTTATAATCCCTTGGATATATTCCCTGTAATGGGATTGCTGGGTGAAATGGTATTTCTAGTTCTAGATCCTTGAGGAATCACCACACTGTCTCCTGCAATGGGTGAACTAATTTACACTCCCACCAACAATGTAAAAATGTTTCTGTTTCTCCACATCCTCTCCAGCATCTGTTGTCTCCTGATTTTTTAATAATCGCCATTCAAACTGGCATGACATGGTATCTCAATGTGATTTTGATTTGCATTTCTCTGATGGCCAGTGATGATGAGCTTTTTTCATATGCTTGTTGGCTGCATAAATGTCTTCTTTTGAAAGGTGTCTGTTCATATCCTTTGCCCACTTTTTGATGGGATTGTTTGTTTTTTCTTATAAATTTAAGTTCCTTGTAGATTCTGTATATTTGCCCTTTGTCAAATGGGTAGATTGCAAAAATTTTTTCACATTCTGTTGGTTGCTGGTTTGCTCTAATGATAGTTTTGTTTTGTTTTGTTTCTGTGCTGAAGCTCTTAGGTTTAATTAGATCCCATTTGTCTATTTTGGCTTTTGTTGCCATTGCTTTTGGTGTTTTAGGCATGAAGTCCTTGCCCATGCCTATGTCCTGAATGGTATTGCCTAGGTTTTCTTCTAGGATTTTCAGGGTGTTAGGTCTTAGATTTAAATATTTAATCCATCTGGAGTTAATTTTTATATAAGGTATAAGGAAGACATCCAGTTTCAGCTTTCTGCACGTGGCTAGCCAGTTTTCCCAAAGCCATTTATTAAATAGGAAATTCTTTCCCCATTGCTTGTTTTTGTCAGGTTTGTCAAAGAGCAGATGGCTGTAGATGTGTGGTGTTACTTCTGAGGCCTCTGTTCCCTTCCATTGGTCTATATCTCTGTTTTGGTACCAGTACCATGCTGTTTTGATTATTGTAGTATAGTTTGAAGTCAGGTAGCATGATGCCTCCAGCTTTTTGTTTTTTTGTTTTCTTTTTTGTCTTAAGATTGTCTTGGCTATGTGGGCTCTTTTTTCGTCCCACATGAAATTTAAGGTTTTTTCCCCCAATTCTATGAAGAAAGTAATTGGTACCTTGATGGGAATAGCATTGAATCTACAAATTACTATGAGCAGTATGGCCATTTTCATGATACTGATTCTTCCTAACTATGAGCATGGAATGTTTTTCCATCTGTATCCTCTCTTATTTACTTGAGCTGTGGTTTGCAGTTCTTGAAGAGGTCCTTCACATCTCTTGTTAGTTATATTCTTAGGTATTTTATTCTCTTTGTAGCAATTGTAAATGGGAGGTCACTCATGATTTGGCTCTCTGTTTGTCTGTTATTGGTGTATAGGAATGCCTGTGATTTCTGCATATTGATTTTGTAATCCTGAGACTTTGTTGAAGTTGCTTATCAGCTTAAGGAGACAATGGGTTTTTCTAAATATACAATCATATCATCTGCAAACAGAGACAATTTGACTTCCTCTTTTCCTAATTGAATATGCTTTATTTCTTTTTCTTTTCTGATTGCCCTGGCCAGAACTTCCAATACTGTGTTGAATAGGAGTGGTGAGAGAGGGCATCCTTGTCTTGTGACAGATTTTGAAAGGGAGGCTTTCAGTTGTTGCCCTTTCAGTATGATTTTTAAATAGAGCACATGAAAGAAAGTTACTCAAGGTGGGATATCACTATCTGGCATGCTCTATGGCAACAAAATTTAAGGCAGGTGTGCTTTAATGAAAAGGAGAGACAAGTAAGGATTTAACAGAATGGCATGTTCAGAATAACAGAGTGACCAGATCCATGTGGGGACACCAGACAGATAGGGATGGAATCAAATCCCCAGACTTGAGAAGTGGTGAAGGAGCAGAAGTAAGTGAACAAAATTGCTTCTAGAGATACTTTGCCTTCTTTGTGGTCTTGTCTAGAGTCCTTCAAAAAAGTTTTAATAAGCAGCTACTTGATGAATGCCCAAAATGTCTCAAGTGTAACCTAACTTATAACTAATATTAAAAATAGGAGGGATTTAGTTTTTTGCTACTTCTTTCCTTCCAAACGGTCTCTGTGTTATGATTTTTCAAGTGCTATCTATCCTTGCTTCTTAGGTCTTATAGTTTCTATTTTTTGGTTAGCGCAACTAAATTTCACTGATAGGGTCTGGAACACTGAAGGGATTTTTACCCACAGCACTATCTTTTACATGGCCTGAAAAGAAGTAACAGCATTCTGGCATTTTACCTTGTGAAAGGAGGAGCAATTTTGTTTATTAGAACATCAAAGCTATTGGTTTTCACCACACTCTAAAATAAACTGTCTCACTATTTAAACCATGGCTACAATGACCTATTTTCTACTTCTGTTGAGAGAAAATTCAGATAATTGTGAAGGAGAAATATTGAATGTCAAAGTGCATTTGCCTTTGCAGAAATAGTATGAGGTGTTATTAATGAGAATCTGCAGATAACCACAATTTTGCACTGTTCAACATTCATAAATAATACTGGCTAAATCAAGGGAACAATTTCTAATCCTATTGTGTCTTGCATGTGAAGTGTACATGTTATCTCAACATCAAAGTGTGTATAGTACTACCAAAGGAAGGAATATAATGATAGCAACATTTTGAGCCACAAGTTATCAGTAGATCACTTAGTGGTTTGGCAGTATTCCAACCAGGCATAGTTTCTTTTATGATGCAAACAAAGGTTGTTCTTTTGCCCATGTTTGAAATCCAACCTGATATACATGATTTGTTCCACTAGGCTAAGTCGGTACATATTTCTTTTAATTAATATTGTGAATATATAAATTAAAAATATACTATACATTTGTATATATTACTATATATTACATTTGAAAAAATATATATAATGGTCTGAAAGTTTGTGTTGCCATAAATTCATGTATTGAAATTCTAACCCCCAAGGTGACAGTATTAGGAGATAAGGTCTTAGGGTGTTGCTGTGTTCAAATGTTTGTATTTCTCCAGAATTCATATGCTGAAACCTAATCCCCAGTGAGTTGGTATTAAGAGGTGAAGGCTTTGGGAGGTGATGAGGTCATGAGGGTGGAGCCCTCATTAATTGGATTAGTGCTCTTAAAAAGAGGCCCAAGAGAGCTTATTTGCTGCTTTCACCACGTGAGGACACAGCAGGTAGCACCATCTTAGAAGCAGACAGTGGGTCCTCGACAGACACTGAATCTGCTGACACCTTGATCTTGGACTTCCCAACCTCAAGAACGCTGAGAAATAAATTAACATATTCCTGTTGTTTATAAATTACCCAGTCCAAAGTATTTTGTTCTAGCAGTATGAATGGACTATAATAATACACACATACACACACTCACATACATACGTACATATGTACTTGTTTTTTTAAACCAGTGACTTGGAGGTAATAGTACTTTTCTGACTGTATTCAGAAAACTAGTTAGTGACTGGTAGGGGATAGATTTCTTTGTATTAACTATTATCCTTTTTAATATCTATATTTTAATGTTTCAAGCTGGAAATTAGCAAACACTATCTGCCATTAGTTAAAATATTCCTGCTGATGGCCTAGGTTACAGCATTTTAAATCTCCGGCAAATATACTCAACCCAAAATGGTTTAAACATCTAATTTTGGGGATGGATTCTTGTTAGGACCAACATTTGAACTTGAATGAGATTTCAGATGCTGAAACTGTAATTTTTCTAATCTGAAGCACCTTTACAAACAATGTTTTTTACTTCTGATTTATTTTTCTCTGTTTTAATTTTTACACACTGTTTTCCAGCTTTCACTGCCACTCCTAATGTGGTGAGACGTTGCTCAAGGCACAGGCTGCAGATCACTGAATAATGTAATTATCGTCTGTTGTCTGGGCTCTTAACTCCCACTGAACGCCAAGTCTGCCAAAAGTGATGACTCACAAGTATAGCACTGTAATGTGGACTGAAAAATTTGATCTTAGTATTTGTGAAATACTAAATATTTTACTTCTTAGTACTGTTAGTATTTGAGCTAAGACCTCCTAATCTCCAGTAAAAATTCTTAGTATTTGAAGTTAGATTCGTAATTAACTCAAATTTGATAAGTTCTATAAATAAGGATTGTAGAAGTGAAAAATTGTAGAGCTATGCAGTGTCTCACATTTTGGTATCATAGAATTGTTTAGATGATTATAAAGCACCAAAGAATATTTTGACAATGAAAGATATGGTATTTTGGATAAAAATTTATTCTCCAGATATTCTTGGTAAATTTTATGGAAGTCATACAATGTTCTTCTGAAGTAGCATGGATATATTGGCAAGAGTGATTCTGAATTCTACTCCTTTTCTGTAAATATTAAATGGGTATTTACTGTGTGTAAAATTTTACATATTACATAATTGTTTTTCTGTTTCTTAGGGATAACTTTGGGGTGAGCCAAGCTTTATATTATTTTCCAATAGTTTTTTCCAATCATCATCTATATATGACACTATATGGAATAAACTGTAAACTATAAACCAAGAAAGGTATCCATATAAGAAGTTGAAATGGGTAGACTTTAGGGAGAGTGGAGTAAATTACAGTATTTATAAGTATATAAATACACCTCAGTTACAATGTAGGTGGCCTTACTTTCAAGTGAGTCCCATATAAGCATGCATAAGTGTCCCATAATGATAACTCGGCTACAGGGACTAGTCAATATGAATGACTGTAATAAAGTTAAATCTAATTACTGGAGAATCAAGAGTTTTGGTTTAAATGATGTTTTTCCTGTTGTTTGCTGCCTTATATACTTTAATCTCTAATCTGACACACTACCTACTAGCACAGCAGAAGCAGAAATCAGAAGGGCCATGTACCACTTCCTCAGTGTTCCTTAGGTGTCCTGCTGTTTGGTGGAAAATGTTTTTTACTGATATTCTACAATACATTTCTGTGGAGATACATTTGTCTATACATATCCACTTTTATACTATAGTCCTTTTCATCAGTTACCTTTTTAGTCCTTTTTATCAGTTCTTCATTCCCGCCTGTGCTGGAAGCATGCACCATGCTTTAGTGTGCACTGAAATGAAGCTAGTCTGATACTTGTCTGTTAATAACAATATTTTAAGGATAATGAATTGACTGAAAAGACACCATGAATAGGAATCTCAAAATAGTCTTAACTTAAAAAAATATCGATATAGTTTGGATGACTTATGCAGACCAATGAATTTAAATATGATAACTTCTAAGAAATCCTTTGATTCAGACTACCCAATGAGTTAAATTGTGTGCTTTAAGAAAAGCATAGCATAATCTAGAAATTATTAGGCTGAGTGAATATAGCTAGAATAGCTTCAAGGTTGATTTTAACACCTAAGTTACACTTCTGGGGTTGTCACAGAAAAAGGTGAATCGAGAATATTTAAAGAGCATGACTTGAATGAGATCACCTAAGAATGGTTCACAGAAAATCAGAGAGCATTGAGTGGTGATTGTAGAGAGAAAGAATGAAATAAAGTATAGACTATAAAAAAGGTCTTGAAGTGAATAACTACTGTACCCCTTCGTAAACATGAGGTTGAAATCTAAAGGCCTTTAATATTTCTGGGGTCTGCTTCAGTAACATCAGTCTAATATAATTTAAAGGAAAGGGATAGATAACACTTGTAAATTTCTTTTTTTTAGAAAATAATCAGGAAGCTAGAGTAGAATAAGCAATGCTGAGTCCTCTTTACTTTAGGTGCAGGATACGCCAATCAGGAGGGAAGAGTGTGAGATTCAGGAAAGATTTAGGTCTTCTCAGGAAGCTTGTGTCTCCTATTTTCTTAAAATCAGACAAGTTAATGTCCTTAGGGAAAGTTTTTCTTTCTTAAAGATCATTATTCATCAATATACTCTCTCCCTGCATGGCTCAGTACATAAAATTAGGAGCTTCATTTTTTATTTAAGTTCTTTTATCTCTGAGACTCTTCCTTCTTTCAGGAATTCAGAAATTTTCAGGGTTCAGAGATTTTACTTCTGAGATTCTGATACTCTGTGAAATACATCATTAACCATGCCAGTTTCATGTGTTACTGTGCTTTCACCGCGAAAAAGTCATCATCAGGTATCCATGAGCCCCTTATGGAACTCTGCTGTATAGGATGCAGATATCTCTGAGTTTGTCCAAGCCGACATAACTAATTATTTTCATTAATTGACCTCCTGCTTGTATCTTTTCCTTTTTCTTTTTCTTTTTGAGACAGAGTCCCGCTCTTGTTGCCCATCCTAGAGTGCAGTGGTGCCATCTTGGCTCACTGTAACCTCCACCTCCCAAGTTCAAGCGATTCTCCCACCTCAGCCCCCGGAGTAGCTGGGATTATAGGCATGTGCCACATTGCCCGGCCAATTTTTTATTTTTAGTAGAGACGAGGTTTCACCATAGTGGTCAATCCCTGTCCTCATGTGATCCTCCCACCTTGGCCTCCCAAAGTGCTGGGATAACAGGTGTGAGCCACCACCCCTGGCTGCTTTTCTGTTTCTTAAGAAATTCAAGAAAGCTTTATTATGGCTCTCAATCTTTTGTGACCAACTATCTCATAGAATTATTATTCTCAATCTAAAGACACATTTGAATAACTCAGAAGACAAAAAAAAAAAAAAATGTGTTCTGGGTCCCATGCCCAGAAATTCTGAATGAATTAGTATAGGGAGGTGGTAAGCGGGGGGAAATATTAAATATTTTTTAAAAGCTTCCCTAGATGATTCTAAAGTGCAGTTAGGGTGGAGAACACTGGCTGAAAATGTTAGGGAGCTTCACATTTCAATTAGTCATGGTAAATTGACAGCACTTTTGAAAATTAGCATGAAAATGTCTTTGTACGCTACATGCAGTGCTCAGATTTGACTGGGCAGATAAAGAGAGAAAAAAAAGTAAATTAACCAAGTTATTATGTGTATCTGAATGGTTAATACCTTCCTAAGTCATCTCCAAAGTCATGGTAAAGCTCATGTAATATAAGAAACTGTAACTTTTTCTTAATAAATCCTGTGTAAATAATTAAAGTATTGACTACAGGACAATTAAATACTGACTACAGAAATTTGATTGTTCAGAAGAACCCAATCTAAGCACAAGTATTGAATCACTCATGTTATTCACAAAATATTCATCAATAAAACACAAGCTTCCCAATCCCTTTCTAAGGAATCTGACTTGTTTTTAAATTAGGTCACTGATGCCTCTACTATAGTTATTTTGAGATCTTAAAATAACATATTTCAAACATAAGTAAGTTTCTTGAAATGTAAATATATTCTTTAATTTCTCTAGTTTTCATGTTTTAGTCTAAATTCCCCTCCTTCCAGACCTTATAAAAATCTATATTTATTTTAAAATTTTAGTTAACAAGGATTCCTGCATTATGAAGGGTATCTTTTCCTCCACCTCATCCCATTTCCATTTCCCTTTGATTTTTAAATCAAGATTCAAACCAAGTCTTATTCATTGATGAGCTAAATAAACTGTTCTCTACCAAAGAGGATGCTTTCCAATTAGCTGTACAATATAATTAGTACATGCTCTGGGCCAGTAAGAATTGGATTTGCCAGATGCCAGCCTCTGACTATTGAAGCAATATTAATGGTAATAGGAAGAAGAGTGAATGAAGAATAGGAAAAAGAGAAGAATGTCCTTACTTCAAGGGGATGAGGTTGTCAAGATTTAAATGTGAAATTTTCTGACAAGTTAGTCACTTGTACTATTAAATATGTTAAAGCTTCCGTTTTTAATATGCAAGCCTGCTAGACCACAAGGAACTGTGAAGGATTCTGCATCAATAACCATGTATTATGGCAATTAGTCCATGAAGTGCAAATCTGCTGTAGATATAAAGCATCTTAGCTGAAAACCAGAATCTTGGCTCTACGTCAAATTTTAATTTTTGATAAAAGCCTACAGTTGGCTTCAGCATTTGTCTAGCACCAGGGCACCATGATAAAATTATATTATTTCTTATTAAGAAACCATGAAATACTTTAATTCTATCTCATTTTCATGAAGTTCCAATTTATCTAATCCAATTGCAGATGCATGTATGTGGATCCCAATGAAGATCTAAGAGCCTTTTGTGCTATTTTTAAGGTCCAAAAATAGAAAGCAGCATATTAGGTTTGATTCTGAAATAAAAATACATTACTTACAAATAGAACAAAAAGTTTCATGTTTGACTAAATCCTTTCAGAAATCTCTTGGGAGCGGAGATGTGATATAAAAAGGGGCATCACAATTTTACCTGAAATAATCCCTAAGACGTTTCACATCCATTTTACTTAATCTATTTATCACAAATGGGGGAGTATTAGTTATTATGAATCCTCCAAAATATTCAGAGTTCCCTAGCATTCAAAGTAGAATAGCAATATCAAAATGTGTAGTGAAGCTTTATTAATTTGTGAATTCCAGATAATCATGAGGTTTTTGTCCATATATGTGTAAACTTTAGTTAGGAGCACTGTAAGGTGGGTATCCATAATTCCAGTATTCTGCATAATGAACTAAGGATTATTCAAATTGAAAGATTTGAAAGTGATTCAAGATAAAAAAAATGATTGAAAGAACTTATAATGTTTGTCTTGAGGAAGAAAAGGCTAGTTAGACCATAATAGCTATTTTCAAATATTTGAAGGACTTCCACATGGAAGGAGTAAGTACTAAGGCACAGCTAAGAGCAGTGGTGAAAGTTTGAAGCAAGGATCTGAGACTCAGAATGGACTATTCGATTTAATCAAAATGGGGGTTGAAACGTAGACTGGTTGAATATGTTTCCTGATTTCTTCATTTACTAGTTTTGTGACGTTGGAAAAGCTTCTTTATCTCTCTATGCCACAAATGTGTAACCATAAAACAGGGCTGAAATTGCTAGCTAGTGGAGACTTTGTGAGGACTCAGAGTTATTACTGCACAGTGGACAGGACTTTTGCCTAGCATATGATCAGTCCACAGTAGGTGTTCCTATCTTTTATTATTATGTAATTTTATTCAACTACCTTAAAAGGAGAAAACCTCATCCCAGATAATTTACGGATTGGCCAAAAAACACTTTCCACTTTCTACAACTGTCTGTATCCCATTATCTTGTATATCAGTGTTATGCCCCGAATTATGTGTTATGCCCTCAAAAGGGCTTACTTCCAATACCTGGGAACACATTCTTATTGGACATAAGGTCTTTGCAGCTGGGCTCAAATTGAGACTGGTGATTCGGGTGAGCCCCAACTCAATATGACCGGTGTCTTTATAAGTAGAAGGCAATTCTGAAACAGACTCAGGAAGGTTAAATATCACACAAAGATAGAGACATAAGGAGAAGAATGGCATTTGACAATGAAGGCAGAGATTGAAGCGCTGCAGCTGGGAGCCAAGGAATGCAGAAGAATGCCTAGCCACCCTCTAAAAGCTAGGAAAAGGAAAGGAAAGATTCTCTCCTACAGGTTGCAGAGGGCGCGTAGCCCTAATGACACCTTGATATCGGACTTTGGCCTCCAGGACAGTGAGAGAATAATATTTTTGTTGTTTTAAGCCATTCAGATTGGGGTACTTGGTAATAGCAACCTTAGAAAACGAACACAGGGATATTCAATAAACTTAAAAATGAGAACTTTGTTACTGGGGAAGGATTTGTATAGAGACTAATACATCCATCCATCAGGAGTGTCATGAGCAAAAGCCCTACACCAGATGGGAAAATATACTAAATCTAGTCAGTGCAATGCCTTTTTGTTGACTGCTTAAAATTAGGGATATAATGATGACTTAGATGACTTCTAAGGTTCTTATAACTCTAAAATATTTTAATTATTTTGTGGTGATTAAAGTGTATTAAATGTGGAAAATCAAACAGCTTGTCCAACTGCAAATACATTTAGCAATAAAACCATACAAAAAAGTGCCTAGCAGAATTAGTTTGCTTATCAAGATAAAATTATTGATTCTAAATGCTAGGTTATTAAAAATGAATATATAAATATGATATAACTTTTCTATATCAGAAGAAGGCCACTTATAATATAAAATTTGATGCATGTCATTTATTATATAGTAACATTTACAATATGGTAAATACTGGTTACAATTCACAGACAGTTTATACCTATGCAAACATATTGTTTTGCTGTTCATTCTTGTTTAAATAAAAGATTTGTATTGTCAAACTCTGTTAACTGAAAAATTATACACATAGTAATGGAGAAAAGTTCAGAATTTAAGTTTTAGAAAATGAATCATTGTAAATCAAACATGCTTTAATGTGTTTCATGTAAATTATTTTACTTTTCAATTTTTATCACGAAAATTTCAAAATATACACAAAATTAGATAGAATAATGGAATCAATCCCCATGTATCCATCACCCACCCTCAGCAATTATCAACATTGTAAAATATTTTAAATGGCCACTTTGATTTTTCAAGGGACGTGGGTCCAACATCAAAGTGATAAAGCTCATTTTAATAAATTTGTTAGTACATCAGTATTACCATACACAGAACAATGATGGATTCATGGTAGTCCCTAAAATAAATAAATAAATAAGAAATATAAGCAAATAAAAATCTCACTTGAATAAAATTATTCTATTTATTTTAGAGACAGAGCCTCTCACTCTGTCCCCCAGGCTGGAGTACAGGAGCGTCATCATATCTCTCTGTGACCTCAAGCTCCTGGCCTCAAGAGATCTTCCTGATCCTCCTGCTTAAGCTTCCCAAGCAGCTGGGACTACAGGTATGAGACACCACACTCCGCTAATTAAATACCTTTTTTTTCTTCAGATGTGGGTCTTGCTATGTTGTCTAGTGTTGTCTCGAACTCTTGAGCTCAAGTGATCCTCCTGCCTGAGCCTCTCACCTAGCTTAGACTACAGGTGTGCATCGTTGCACCTGGTTTATTTTTGCTTTTTGACACTGTTTTGTAGAAAGTTAGGACAGACTGTAGAAAAGCTGCTGTTGTGATTATATTCAAAGATCACTCGCAAATAGAATGCAGTCTTTCATCTTAGCGAGATGAAATACTGTCTTTTTTAGGCAGGTACTTATTCAAAGTATGTTAAAATGATGTGGACATTTTTTAAATAAAACTTTATTTTAGGCTCATGGGTACGTGAACAGGTTTGTTATATAGGTGAGTTGTGTGTCATGAAGGTTTGGTGTACAGGTTGTTTCATCAGCCAGGTAATAAGCATAGTATCCAATAGGTGGTTTCTTTGATCCTGTGCCTCTCACCGTCCACTGTAAGTAAACCCTAGTGTCTGTTGTTCTCTCGTGTTCATATGTACTCACTATTTAGCTCCCACTTATAAGTGAGAACATGTAACATTTGGTTTTCTGTTCCTGCATTAGTTCACTTAGGATAATGACCTCCAGTTCCATCCATGTTGCCGCAAAGAGCACAATTTTATTTTTGTTATGTGGTTGCATAGTATTCCATGGTGTATATGTATCATATTTCTTTATTCAGTCTACTGTTGTGGGGAATTTAGGTTGATTCCATGTCTTTGCTATTGCAAGTAGTGCTGTGATAAACATACATGTTCGTGTGTCTTTATGGCAGAATGTTTTATATTCCTCAGACATATACCCAATAATGAGATTACTGGGTTGAATAGTAGTTCTGTTCAAGTGTTTTGAGAGATCTCCAAACTGCTTTCCACAGTGGTTGAGCTAATTTTCATTCCCACCAGCAGTGTATGTGTTCCCTTTTTTCCTGCCAGCATCTGTTATTATTTTACTTTTAGTAATAGCCATTCTGAGTGGTGTAAAATGGTACTTCACTGTGGTTTTGATTTGCATTTCTCTAATGATTCGTGATAATGAGCATTTTTTCATATGCTTGTTGGCTGTGTGTATCTCTTCTTTTGAAAATTGTCTACACCTTTTGCTCACTTTTTAGTAAGGTTTTTTTTTTTTTTGCTTGCAAATTTAAGTCCCTTACAGATTCTATATATTAGACCTTTGTCAGATGCATAGTTTGGAAATATCTTCTCTCATTCTGTAGGCTGTTTACTCTGATGATAGTTTCTTTTGCTGTGCAGAAGCTCCTTAGTTAATTAGGCCCCAGTTACCAATTTTTGTTTTTGTTGCAATTGTTTTTGGCATCTCCGTCATGAACTCTTGACCATGGTCTATGCCAAAAATGGAACTTCCTTGGTTATCTTTCAGGGTAGTCATTGGTAATTTGATAGGAATAGCATTTCATCTATAAGTTGCTTTCGGAAGTATGACCATTTTAATAATATTGATTATTCATATTCAGGAGCATGGAATGTTTTTCTATTTGTTTGTGTTTTCTCTGACTTCTTTGAGCAGTGTTTTGTAATTCTTGGAACAAGACAAAGAGGCCCACTCTCATCATTCCTAGTCAACATAGTACTGGAAGTCCTAGCCAGAGCAATCAGGCAAGAGAAATAAATAAAAACCATCCAAATGGAAGAGACAAAGTCAAACTATCACTCTTCACAAACAATAAGATTTTATACTATATTCTCTGCCCCAAAGCTCCTGAATCTGATAAACAACTTCAGCAAAATTTCAGCATACAAGATGAATGTATGAAAACCACTAGCATTTTATACATTAACAGCATACAAGCTAACAGCCAAATCAAGAGTCCAATCCCATTCAGAATAACTATACAAATAATTAAAATACTTAGGAAAACAACCAACCAGGGAGGTGAAGGATCTCTGTAAATGAAACTTTCAAAAGGATCATTATTTTAAAAACCCCTCTCCCCTTCAAAAAAGTATTCATTAACTTTAAAAAAGTACATGAGTTTCTATGTTTAAAAACATTATTATATTGAAAATTTTTCTCTATTATCAAATTTATTTTTCAAGCTGCATCCTTTTTCATTGTATGAACCAGTCCTTATTTGGGCATTTCCCTGTTGTTGGCTGTTAATTATCTCTTCAGATTTTATCTACTACATAGAACACTGTATTAGTCCATTTTCATACTTCTATAAAGAACTGCCTGAGACTAGGTAATTTATAAAGGAAAGTGGTTATTTGACTCATAGTTCAGCATGGCTGGGGAGGCCTCAGGAAGCTTACAATCATGGCAGAAGGCAAAGGGGAAGCAAGGCACCTTCTTCGCAAGGCATCAGGAAGGAGAAGGAATGCAGAAGGAACTACCAAACACTTATAAAACCATGGGATCTCATGAGAAGTCACTCACTATCATGAGAACAGCACGCCTACTGTGTTCCTATGATCAATTTGGAACTACCCCTATGATCAATTGCCTCCACCTGGTGTCTCACATGGAATGTGGGGATTATGGGAATTACAGCGACTACAATTCAAGATGATATTTTGGGTGGGGACAAAGCCTGACCATATCAAACACTGCTATGAAAGTCTATATATATAGATCTTTCATTGTATTCCTGATTATTTTCTTAAGACATATTCCTAGAGGTATAATTATAGGATCAATGACTATTGATAAGGCTCTTAAAGCATTATGCTAAATTTCTTTTCAAGAGTGTTATAATACTTTCTCTTCTACCACAACTCTTCAGTAATAATAGGCATTATTTTTAAAAAAATCTAATGTAAAGAGAAATGTATACCTTTTAATATTTTCATTTACAGTTTTAGAATCCTAGTAAGATAGAGCATTTTTCATGTAAATAGAACACTTGTATTTATAATATGTATTTATTTTTTAAGTTTCTAGGCCATTTTTCTCTTGATTTTTAAAACAATTATTGATTTATAAACAACATTTAGATAATAAAGATGTTCACCCAAAGTGTTATTCTGAAGATATTTTTTGAGTAGAATTTTTATTGTATTTATTTGTAAATAATGAAATCATTGTATTGTCATCAAATTAGTATTTCATGGAATTACCTGTTCTTGTGACTCCTCTGTACTTCCCATAGTGGGTGGAACCTGAAGTTGCCTAATCAATATCTATTTCACTCCCTTCTCTTCAGCCCCATTACCCCTGCCCCAAGTGTGACATCTGAGTGACTGAGTGCCACCTCCCACTCCTGGGACAGCCCTGAAGTGTCTAACTCAATCACAGTTGTCTCATCCTCCTTGCCAGTGATTGCTTCAGGAATCTAGATCTGAGCCAGGAAGGACATTGATCTGGTAACAAGAGTCGGTTGTAAAAAGAAAAGTCTCAGGTGAATTAATTTGAGCAAGTGAGATGTGAGTGGGAGTTCCCTGGAGGTAATTGGAACTGCTTCCTGAGTCTTAAGCGTGGCATCCAAGGAGCCCTTTTCCTTTCCCCTGTATGCTGGTCTCCACAGATGTGAAGTTTGCAACAGCAGCAGCTCTTTAACTTCCAGTATGAGGACAAAGCCAGAAGATAGCAAGGAGCTGAGATGGAGCCTCATTCAGAGTTGTCATCCCCATAGTCCATCTGATAGCTGGACCTCTAGTTACTAATACATTCCTCAATGCTTAAGCTTGAGTTGGATTTTCTATTACTTACAAAGAAACTCTTCTAAATATTAATACTTATTACTATTAGCCATTAAATGTCATTCATATATCTACCTAGGTATTCAAGGCCAGTCTTATCTCCTACTACTATGCTTCCTGATTTATTCCCTGTATACTCGCCATGTTAGAATACTTACTACACCTTCATATTTTGGTTGTCTAAAATGTGATTCCTCAACTGTAAGTTACAAAAGATTAATTATTCTTGAAATTCCCATTCCAGTCTTACCTCCTCTATAGAGTGGCCCATGATTACTTTAGCTGGAACTCATCATATGCACCTTTAAATTATTATACCATTAATTATGTTTTTTTATTCATTCATTCATATTCTTTTTTATCCAATGCCTCTTGTTTGTCCCTTGAGGACAATAGTATCCTTTTATTTTTACATCTCATATAATGTTTAGCTGTAACCTATATAGTATTTTCTACTTGTCAAGGATTTCCATACATTTAAAAAAATTTCTGTGATATGAGTGTAGCTGCTTTCTAGCTTCTGGTCTAGTTTTTAACATTACAATTCTTTCAATTAGTTAATTCATTCATTCATTCAATAAATAATTACCAAGAAGCCATGGTGTGCTAGCTACTTGGTTGTGTGCTAAGTATCTAAAATGAATAAGGCACCATTTCTTTTCTTAAGGAGCTCACAATGTAATAAGTGAGGCAAATGTGTAAACTGCTAATGTAAGAAACCCTGAACTCTATGCTATTCTGTCTCACTAATAAGGGCTGCTAATCTATCACAAACTACCTCTTTCAACCTATTTGTTTTTTTTTCCTATTCCTCCCAATATATTTATGTTGGTAATTATTAAATTTACATCTATAACCCTTGCCTCCCTCCTGAACTCCAGACACAAACAGCCTATTCAACATTTCCAACTGGATGTCCAGCAGACACTTTAACAATTTCCAACTAGGACTCCTGAATCCTCATTCTCCCAACCCCAAACCTGCCCCTTTCTAGTCTTTTGTATCTCAGCAAATGGTAATTTTACTAATTCAGTTGCTAAGGCCAACTATCAAGCCAATTTTGACTTCTCTCTTTCTTGATTGTGTTATATCTTGGAAGCAAATCATGTTGACTTTACCTTCAAAGTATATTACAGTCTTTATCACCACAATGTTCATCCAGTCCTGGACTGAGAATAAAGCACTTCACATGTTTCCTGCTTCAACTCCTGATGCCAATGGTCTTTTCTCTACCCAAAGACCAAAGAAAGAAAGAAAGAAAAAAAGGTCAAATTACTTTTCAGCTTGAAAGGATTTAACAGCTATTTCCCTCAAAATATAATCCAAGATCCTTAACTTGCTTGAAAGACCCTAATCTGACGTCTGTTACCATCAGATCTCATTTTCTGTACTCTTTGCTTGCTGCGTTGGCTCCAGCAACTGGCCTCCTTGCTCATTCTTGAACAGGGCAAGCCCAAGCCTTTGCTGGAGCTGTATTCCTGGAATAATTTACTGACGTCTATGCAGCTCACTTTCTAGCTTGATTCAGGTCTCAGTACAAATATCAGCTGCTTGCATATGTCCAAAACCATCCTGTCTAAAGCAGCATCTCTCCTCTCTCCTGATCAAAATGTTCTGGCTTTATCATCCTTAAAAGTTATCATCAATTGAAGAGTATATATAATATTAAAAATGTTCTATATTCTCTTATAAAAAGTATAAGTTCCATAAGAATAGAGACTACAAGGTAAGACCATCCCTATAAACTTTATAAAATTAATCAGGAGGAAGGGAAGGGGAGAGAAGAAAATAAGCCAAGCTTGCAGCACAGTCAGCATTGACCTTTAGGCAGCTGGCTCTCTGAGCTGTGTCCTCCTAGCTGTTTGGTCCTCAGAGCTGTTTGATTCTGTTGCCTCAGAATCACGTAGCCCTGTAATAAAATTAGAGTTCTCCCTAACTGTTTTGCAGATAACAACTTGAACATTATAAATCATGAAGTTTTCCGTTTGGGATATTCTTTCAAGGCCTGTGTACCAGTGAAACTACTGATGTCAGCCGGTCTGAAGGACCCCATGAGAATCTGACTCACTAAAGAATGAAGTTTCCACATCTTGATGATTTCATCCCTCTTTCCCCAACCAATGACCTCAGTTGATCACCCCAGCCCCTCTAGGAGATGGGTTTGAGGCTTTCCTCCCATCTCCTTGGTTGACTCCTGTGATCATTAAACTCTTATCCCTGCGTCATCCCTGCTGTCTGAGGGTGTTGGTCTGTTCCTGAGCAGTTGGCGTACGAACCTGTTGGTCCTATAGCAATGACTGCTTCTATGAGTCAACTTGGCTAGGCTGTAGCAAGCAGTTTTTTAATTAAACATGAGTCTATGTATTACTATGAAGTTTTTTTAGATCTCGTTAACGTCTATATTTAATTCACTTTAAGTAAAGGAACCTATTCTTGATCATCTGTGCAGGCCTCATCTAATCTGCTGCAAGTTCTTAAGAGCAAAACTGAGGTTTCCCTGACGAGGAAGAAATTCTACATGTGGACTTCAGCGTCAGATTCTCCTCTAGAGTTTCCAGCCACTCAGCTTATTATAAACAAATTACATGTGTATTAAGTTACATCAATTAATATACTTAAATTACATATGAATGTCAATTACATATATTTATATAAATCTGTGTGTGCGTGTGCACACGCATGTGCACGTGTATCTGTCTCTCCATCCTCCTGCTTGATTCTCTGCTGGACCCCTGACTGATACACACACTATGCTACTCTTCACCATATGCTATGCCCCAGCACTGACCTGCACTGACTGTATCAAGGTGTCCCTGTTGTCTTCTGCCTTCTAGTTGGAGTTAGCTAGTGGGAAACATTAGGGGGAAATTAAGAGACTGGGAGCAGGGGGCTACTTACTCACCAGATTCCCTCCTAGTTGGCTACTGCAAGTTGACTGTGGCTCTCTGCTGAAGGCTACATTTTTTGTGAGGCAGCCATTTTCCTGCATCTACTCTCTGTGAGTTTCAGTAACTCATCCCACCCGTTGTCCCTTCAAATCTAGAAATATTAACTGCTTTCCACTATTGCTAGCCATAGAGCATTGTGCTATCCTTTGCTGGCTTCCCTAAAACCCACTCACATCTTTGTAAATAAACCTTTTATTATACTCTCATCTCTTACTCTGTTTAGGTATGCCATGTGTTTCCTGCTGGGGCCATATATAAAATAAGCTAGCTTGCTTTTCTTTTTCTTTCTTTCTTTCTTTCTTTCTTTCTTTCTTTTTCTTTCTTTCTTTCTTTCTTTCTTTCTTTCTTTTTCTTTCTTTCTCTTTCTTTCTTTTCTCTTTATCTTTCTTTCTCTTTTCTTTCTTTCTCTTTCTTTCTTTCTTTTTCTTTCTTTCCTTCCTTCCTTCTTTCCTTCTTTCTTTCTCTTTCTTTCTTTCTTTCCTTTCTTTCTCTCTCTTTTCTTTCCTTCTCACTTTCTCTTTCTCTCTTTTGTGTTGTCAGTATCTAGAATACTAGGATCTCTGTAAATATTTGCTATTGATAACAAAATGAGCGTGTAGACTTCATTTTGCTTACTAGCTCATAGCTATCTTGTACCATCTCAGAAATATCCTGCGCTTAGTCCTGTATACCCTACCTACAGCATCTCTCCTCCTTCCTTCAAATTGTTTCCCAACCACTGAGATCTGGATTAACTTTGAACTTCTTTAAGAAACATTCCCAATTATTCTCAGCAGCAGTTATTCTTCCATCTCCTCTGATTTCTCACTGAAAGCAGAGTCCCCCCATAAAACAGAAGTTAGTACTTTATCATGCCTAGTCTTACACTATTAGTTTTTGTTTACAGGGACTTGTTCTGTTCTATCCCCTGCAAATGACTGTAAGTTCACTGGGGGCAATAACCAGTATTCATTCATGTATTTTATAAAATTTGAATAATGCTGATTGTTCATTCAAAATGGATTAAAGTAACACCCTGGATATTATTTCTAAGTACATGAACATGTTGAAATGTTCCCTGATTATTTTGTCAAAGTAATTCATTCTTTTTCTTTTGTAGTGAGAATTTAAAAATCTTATATCTCTTGAACATACATTTTTCTAATTTATATTCAAGAACTAAATTTTGTATTAGAACCTAATAGTGCATTAAGCGTTTTTATTAGGTCAACTGAAATCTTACCTGTGATTACACATCCTTCTGTAGTAATTAAACAACAAAACAAGGAGAAATGAATAGAGTTAATTGATGGCATTGACTAACAGCAAAAATAAATGACGCTATCTCTCCTTTACTATGCGAACTATTATTTTATGAACATAGTAGGCTACGTGGCCTCAACCGTGGAGCAAAGATTTCTCATTTGAAATGAGCCACAAAATTTTGATGTGATTTTCAAAAAGTCATTTAATGTTTTCTATGTTTCTATTAATTCAGCAAAAGAGCATAAATATCTCTCAAAGCAGCAGTTATTCTGTTATACAAAGAAAAAAAACCCCCAAACCTATATGCGTTAACAAATCTTACTTCATTAAACTTTTAATAAAATTAAAGCCTTTAATAGGTAACAATTATAGCATTAAAACAGTGGTGTCAAAACTTAACCGATAAACAAAATAGGGATTCTTACATGTAAGCTTACATTCACACTGAGTAAATAAGGCTAGGGATAAAAAATGCTCTTCTTGTTCATGGTCTAATTTTTCCCACTGTGAATAATAAAATCCCTTCTCCCTCAAAATCTTCAGAGGAACTAAATGCTATGGGCTGATTTGTTCTTCATAATATGCTTTGAAGAAGAGCAAATGTGCTTTGTCAATTAGCTAGTTACTGCCTCTTTCCTTTTAGAGAGATCATCTTGGGCTGATTAGAAAACTAGAGAAAAGAAACTTTAATGGCAAGATGAGGACATTAACACCAATGTTGTGGAGAACCAAATGGAAAGCATTAGAATGCATTATTGATTGCTCAGTCTGGAAAAAAAAATATGGTAATTACTATGAGACTAGCAGAAGAAACAGACTGAATTGTCTACTGTGTCTCCTCAAGTTCTGTGATCTTATCTAACTCTCTCAGAGTAATAAAAATGTGAATGATACTTTCAGATAAATTTGGAGGCATCCGTATCTATGATGCTTGAATCACCAAGGCTTTCAGAAAACAGCACACGAATTCTCTACCTTGGCCACATAGCTTACAAACTTCACACACCTGGCCTCATACTTTATAATTTAATTCACAACTAAGTTGAAGCTAGTGAAAATCTAAATTATGCATTTGAATACTGACATAGCTTTTTAAAAGTACACTCAAATCAGTTATATTTCTACCTGACAGTCTAACTTGATACCAATATTTCCACACCCATCCTATTTATTTTTCCCTGTTTGTCAGCAATATAAGGATTTTAAAACTTTCAGAAAAATACTGTATATTTCTGAACACTGCATTTCTATTTCAAGGGCTTCAAATGACTTTCTGAAGATCTTACATCATTATCCTATTAGATATTATTTTACTAAATATGTGTACCACTAACATGTATTGCAATGTTTCCACTTGCAAACTATTTAAGATGTCCAAAGAAGGCATCATCAAGTGCTAAACTTCAAATGCAAATTTCTTCTTGTAGTTTCTTCCATAGAAAGCAATCTTTTTCAATAATATGTTAGCACACTTTTCTATATGAAGATGGAAAGCTAAATTGTCAGAAACTAATTGATACTGGGAAAAATGAGGAGTGCATCTTACTGGATAAGGAAAACATGATTTAAACTTTAGTAAGAGAAATTACCAAATTCACTTTATTTCTAGATCTATCCAAAATAACAATATCTATAGTGAGGTTGACTTTGGAATCAAAGGTAAGAAAAGAGAAGAGGAAGAAAACAGATAAGTCCCATAATCTTGGCAGGTCCACAGAGTGGTACAGAAAATTCTCCTGAGCTGTAGAGCTTTTAGCCTGACAGCCCTGATATGTCATCCTTCCTGAGTATACACATCCTAATTGGAAATGTGGCATTTTATGCATACGCATGCATGCAGTCAGCATAAAAGGGCAATCCATGTCTTAGAAAAGATTTATCTTACAGAGATAATATGCGTGGGGACGAAGTTGAGAAAATCACACCACAAATCACCTTTTTGTAGTTCTATGAGTGAGAAAGAAAACCTTCGAATATTGTCTACTGAGACTGAAGAATTTTTGCCCCCCTCCATTATTCACCTTTAAGACCCATCACTCTATTAAATGAACGAATATACTTTTGAGAAAAATATAAAATTAGTTTTATCGTAAAATGGTTCTTGTCTACTGACATACTGTGTTTTTCCTTAAAGCATATCCTACTTCTCATTCCTTTTCCATATTGTTTTTGCACAAAGAAAGCTGCAGTGTGCTGTGAAAGAACAAAATTAACACCCTGTCCCGGTGACTCTGTTCACTGTCCAGAATGGCATCTTTGCTTCCATCTATGAAGGGAGTGGCTTTGGCATCAGACAAGCTGCTGGGAAAAACTGCAGAGTAGGTGACTGTGTTAGGCTGTTTTTGTGTTACTCTAAAGATATTCCTGAGACTGGATAATTTAAAAAAGAAAAGAGGTTTAATTGGCTTATGGTTCTGGAGGCTGTACAAGCATTGCACAATCATCTGCTTCGCTTCTGGTGAGGGTTTCCAGAAGCTTACAACCATGGCAGAAGGTGAAAGGGAACATGCGAGTCACATAGTGAGAGCAAGAGCAAGAGAAAGGGGTTGAGGGGAGTCTCAGTCTTTTGAACAACTAGATTTCATGAGAACTAACAGAGCAAGAACTGACTTATCACCAAGGGGATGGTGCAAAGCCATTCCTGAGGGATCCGCCCCCATGATCCAATCACCTCCCACCAGGTCCCAACTCTAACGTTAGGAATCACATTTCAGCATGAGAGCTGTAGGGGACACATATCCAAACTTTACCAGTAACCAAGGGGCTGGATGGGGAAGTCATCACATTTTACCAGAATCTTCTTATACAAACGTAGTTACGGCTAAAACCTTGAGTAGGTTTTCTTTTTATCAAAGCTACATTGCCCCAGATAGAGGGTCAATTATGGTAGGAGGAATAGGGCTTTTGATTTTAATGTATGCCTGTTCCAAGGGTCTTTCCCTCAACACCAAAGCTGCCACACAGTAATTCACTTTAAATATTTTGAGACTCACTCCATTGTGTAAGACTTAGCTTCATTTGAAATGAAGACCTACCCTTAACGTAGAATACTTTTAAGAAATGTGATTTTGGGTTGGGCATGGTGGGTCATGCCTGTAATCCCAGCACTTTGGGAGGCCAAGGCTGGCAGATCCTAAGGTCAGGAGTTCAAGACCAGCCTGGCCAACATAGTGAAACCCCATCTCCTGAGTAGCTACTACTCAGGAGGCTGAGGCAAACAAATCGCTTGAACCTGGGAGTCAGAGGTTGCAGTGAGCTGAGACCATGCCATTGCCACTGCACTTCAGCCTAGGTGATAGAGTGAGACTCCATCTTACAAAAAAAAAAAAAAAAAAGAAGAAGAAGAAGAAGAAAAAGAAAAAGAAAAGAGAAATGTGATTTTAGTATTGTGTTCTGGGCTCTGGTCATGAGTGGTACTTTATGAGAAAAGATAAGGTGGGAATTTAAAAACAAAACAATCTAAAAGCAAAATTATGTATCATCTGGATAAAGTTTAGTAATATAGGAAAACAATCATCCAAATTACACTGAAAAAAAATATGTGTCAGGCAAATTAACATTTTTGCTTTTGTCTTGAATATCTGGATACTTGTCATACTCTAGCCAGAATTAATCACTAAAAACATAGTCAGCTTGTATTTTCATGATTACTTTCACTATAATAATTGCTTGTCAAATGTCATACTCAATCTGGCTTATATGCTGACTTTCTACTTTTATATACCACTCCTCTTTTTTTATATTAATTTTTAGACATGCTCATTTAGATCTCCAGATTCATTCCAATGTTAATTCATTCCAATGTTACACCCCTGAGATTATTTTCTCTGAGCCTCGTAAAAGGTCGTCTTTCTGCTAATTCAATCTCCCAAAAGCATTTTCACAATCAACAAATATGAATCATGCTATAACATTTTGCTAAATCTAATAATCTACATTTTCTCAGTCTTGGGTATCACTCACCTGCAATTACCCCACTGAAATGGGCTTTTGTAAATTTTACAGAACAAGATAACCAGATTATGTTAATTAAACTTGGAAGGCAAGGGACATGTGTTGTGAGACATAGAACTTGGCTATCTGGAAGATAATATGTTAGCTGTTGATTATACTGAGCCTTCCTTGAAACCTTTGTAAAATGTGGAAATGCTATTTACCCACCTTGTGAATTTTGTGATAAAGTTGAAAAAGTCCTGACCTCAGAATACTTAAGTGTAGACCTCTTTCCTCACTGGTTATTTACTTATGTCAATTTTTCCCAGTTGTTATTTTAAGGTATCATAACTTATTTTATTGAATAGATTAGGTCTTAGAAGCCAACAAATGTAAATTTTCTATCTCAAATAATTATCCTCACTAATCTTCATTTATTTCAAAAGTCTCTCTTTTCTAGAGTATTTTATTCATAAAATATAGGGAAATTAATTCTGTAGACCTAAATTTTTAATAGTCACATATTTAATGAGAAAAAAACCCTTCAATATATTTTTGTCACGAATAAAGGTAATGTTACAATAAATCATAAAATCCCAAGAAAAAAAAAGCAACTTGGATTTTGGTTTGGAATTATATCTTACATTTTTGAAGGGTGAACACTGACAACTTAAAACATTATCTCTCACTGCTTGAATTCTGCTTCCTGGGATTTTTTTGAGACTGCTGACTTTGTGTGTTGAAAAAGCTTGATCTGGGCTTTGTATTGAAAAGCTTGATCTATAAAGAAATGCAGAAACATAACAATTCAAATATAACTCAAAATATTCCAGTAAAGAACAAATTTCACAGTGCTTTTGCTAGAAACAAACAACAAATGAAGGTGGTATGTATTTTTAGAAATATGGTTTACACACATTCAACTTTAGACATTTTCTATACACCGTGCACTACTTAGGCACTGGGGATAAAAGATTAACAAAAACCGGATCCTGACCTTATGGAGTTCAGACTCTATGTACTTGAAAGTGCGGGTCCTTTGCATTAATCTCACCTGAAACACTTGGTAAACACGCAGGCAGGTTTCTGGTTCCCTCTTCTGTATTTGAGTCTCTGACAGAAAAGCCCTGAACTATGCACCACTGATACGTTATAACAAGGTCCTGGGGAATTCTTTAGTGCACCAGATTAAAGAAATATATTGAAGAAACCTGGAATATTGCTGAGGCTGGGGTTAGAAGTGCAGTCCACAGGCTGGGCGCGGTGGCTCATGCCTGTAATCCCAGCACTTTGGGAGGCTGGGGCGGACATATCACGAGATCAGGAGTTCAAGACCAGCCTGACCATATGGTGAAACTTCGTCTCTACTAAAAATACAAAAATTAGCTAGGCGTGGTGGTGTGTGCTTGGGGTCCCAGCTACTTGGGAGGCTGAGGCAGGAGAATCACTGGAACCTAGGAGATGGAGGTTGCAGTGAGCTGAGATCATGCCACTGTACTCCAGCCTGGGCAACAGAGTGAGACTCTGTCTGAAAAAAAAAAAAGTCCACAATTTCAACTGGCCAGGATAGGAATGTTGGGAGCACCACTCTACCTTTCTTAGCATCAATTTTCTATTCCATAAAATGAGGGTGAAGGAGCTGAGATAGTTAATGTCTAAGGTCCCTTGCCACTAAGGCCTCTCCCAACTAAGGGATATTGTTTTGTTATGGCACTCAAGGCTGGACACAGTAATACCTGGTTTCCGCCTTTTCTCTCAGTATTTAATCTTTCTGTTACTACCTCTAGGAAGGGATGACACGACAAAAATACAAAGAGAATTAAAAGAATCAAATATCTAATATCGGAGTTTCAAAAGTCAACATCCAGGCAGAAATAACTATATTTAGAAGAATATTAAATGAATCAGAACCACTATTTTCTTGAACTCCCTAAATCAAATGAACATTTCATGGGCTCATAGGAGAGAGATCAAATTACTCAGATTAAACCACAGTACCCGGGTCAAATGAGACACATTTGGTTACAGGGAAAGGATATTATATATCTTGCATTTGTATCCTGGGATTCACCCCCCATTGTACATTACAAACATATTTGCTTGCATTGTCCTACTCATCCTTCCAGACCCAGGTTAAGAGTTCACATTCTTGTGAAGTCTTCTAGTTCTCCTCTAACGAAACACAAATAGTTTCCTTCTCTATTCCCAATGCAACTTGTATCTATTTCCGTTATACTCTGTACTTCATTTTCTGACGGTTGTAGCGTGGATGTCTGACTTGCTGTGAGTCTCCAAGAGCCTCCATCAGGATCTTGAATCTGACTTTTTGCCTCTGTGTTCTCATTCAGTGCCATGGATGACCACATCATAACTGCTCAGCAAACATGCCTGGGATTTATTGCCTTCGAGTTTGTAAAGTGTTTTGTAATGTTGGAGAGATAAAGTTAATTTTTGTAAAATAAAAACGAGGGCAAAATGACAAGAGACGGGAAGCAGAGAAGGCTAATGAAGACGTGGCCGTAAAAATCACTTAGCTTCCTGGCAGCCGGGGTAAAAAGACAATGGTGCTGCGCTAAATCATTACCATTTGATATAAAATGCTAAATTACTAGAAATGGCCAATATGTCCTAGTTCTGAACTCAGAAGAATTTCTCATGTTGCAGGACAGAATCTGATCATAATAAACATTCTTGATATATTAACAACAAATGAAGCAATGTGTAAGGTTACATTATTTCACACACTTCTCCAGATACAAGGCAAAGTACATTAAAAATAATAAATAGAGATGAGGTCTTACCATGTTGCCCAGGCTGCTCTTGAACTCTTGGCCTCAAGTGATCCTCTTGCCTTGGTCTCCCAAAATGCTGGGATTACAAGGTAAAATATTTAACAGTAATTCTGACAACACACTGGTACACTGGAATACTTAATGTAATATAGCACATTCATGCCTTTTTCTCATGATCAGAATAAAAAAATGGTGAAAGGTAGAGAATCTCAGGAAATAAATGGCTAGCCTGTTCTGATCCTTCAGGAGAAACAATTGCCTCCATGGGTTTTTCGATGGGGATCTGTCAGGTGTAGACGGTTCTGTCTTATTGATTGAAAGGCAGCTGGCTTTCTTTAGAATTTAGGCATTTAGACAGTGAGGCTGACATCTGATAAAATAATTAGAGCTGAACTAGTGTTTCTTATCCCTGGAGGTCTGCTATAGTTAATACCTTCAGGCGGGGCCAAGACTTTTCTCAAAGAGGCCTTTTAGAAAAAGAACACATCCTTTAACACAATGTAAAATAAATCATAGTGATATTTATCATTAAGAATGGACAAGATGAATTTAGCCGAGGTGACCGGGATATCACAGGATACCAGAAGGCTGCCATTAGCAATACGTGATCTTGGTAGGATGTTTCATTCTTCACCACAATTGCATCACTCGTGAGTCTATGAATCAGCCTTCTCAATGATACACTTGGTATGTAGTAAATTTGTATAGGTTTACATTTTTACATAAAAGTTCATGTCATTTGTTCTCAAGCAATTTCTTTTCCATCAATTCTGTATGTCATTTTTATAATCACAAGATTTTATTCCAAATATTTTGCCCATTAAAATGACACAACATTCATAGACTTACTGGGTCAGAGAATAGTGAGAATGTGCTTATTATTTCTTTAGTCACTAAGGAAGAAGTTAAATAGGTTCAACCACACCAAAGATTCTGACCACAGAAATTTAGGGAAACAAAAAGATATAGAATGAAGCTGGAAACCATCATTCTCAGCAAACTGACACAAGAACAGAAAACCAAACACTGCATATTCTCACTCATAAGTAGATGTTGAATAATGAGAACACATGGACACAGAGAGGGGACCATCACACACTGGGGCCTGTTGGAGGGTGGGGAGCTAGGGGAAGGATGTCAGGGGGTTAGGGGACTGCGGAGGAATAACATTAGGAGAAACACCTAATGTAGATGATGGGGGGATGGATGCAGCAAACCACCATGGCATGTGTATACCTATATAACAATCCTGCACAATCTGCACATGTACCCCAGAACTTAACGTATAATAAAAAAAGAAAATATTTTGAACATCATTCTTAAAAACTTCCCACTTTTTAGTATTGAATGGGCAAGCAAAAGTAAACATGTATTTACTGGGAATGAGGATTTGAAGAAAGATTTTTTTCATAAAAATATAGAAAATCTTTTATTAAAATAGTACAGGTTGGCCAGGCGTGGTAGCTTGCCCCTGTAATTCCAGCACTTTGGGAAACTGCGGTGGGCAGATCACTTGCAATTAGGAGTTCGAGACCAGCTTGGCCAACGTGGTGAAACCCCATCTCAACTGAAAATACAAAAAATTTGCCAGATGTAGTGGTGAGCACCTGTAATCCCAGCTACTTTGGAGGCTGAGGCAGGAGAATCACTTGAACCCAGGAGGCAGAGGTTGTAGTGAGCTGAGATTGTGCCACTGCACTCCAGCCTAAGTGGCAGACCAAGACTCCACCTCAAAAAAAAAAAAAGTATAAATGGCATTTAGTGACTTTCACTAGTTCTTATAACTAGTTCTTATTTTATTCCTCAAACTTATATCTGTCCAAAGAGTTTTTGCCCCTTTAAATATATTTTATTTTTGGAGCAGTGTTAGGATCACAGCAAAATGGAGCAGAAGGTACAGAGAGTTCCTGTACGGTCCCAAAACCCCCTCCACGTGCAGGCACAGCCTCCCTCACTATCAACATCCTGCACCAGAGTGGTACACTTGTTGCAAATGGTGAACCTACACTGACACATCATTATCACCCCCCAGTCCATAGTTTACACCAGGGTTGACTCCTAGTGTGCCAGGCCAATTCTCCCAGCAGTCACACAGACAGGCCTGCAGAACACTTAAGTTACACAAATTTCCACAGTGCTGCCTTAACGTTGAGCACATAGTTAAACCAGGAAATCAGTGCCCAGACATCCAAGCTTGAAATAAAATATTCAGTAGGAGCCCTGAATGGGCTTCTCTCTAACCTGGAGCAAGCCAAAATAATAGGCAGTCTTACATTCCTAGTGCCAGGACCGGTCTCGGGTTGACAAAATCTGAGACGAGTCGAGGTAACAGAGGCAGCTGTTTAAACAGATTCACTGGAGAGTCTAAGGCAGCTCTCTGGACCAAGCTGTAAAGAAGATGAATTAGAAATAATCACTCCAGTACCACAGGCCTTGAAGATACGGGGGCCCTCACAGCTTAATCGGACTTAGCAAGCATTTTTTGGCCTCTGACCTAGTTAAAACAAAATTAGTTACCTATTAGAGAGGCGAATGCGATACTGCAGGTAGGCACATAACCCCAACCTATATAAGCACTATTAAATTCTAACACTTTGAGTTGGCCTGCTGGAATTATCTCCAGCTTTCTCCCTGTGTCTGGTTAAAACAACACATTCCCTTCTTTCCTAGTTTGTCTGATTCTCATTATCGGGCCTGGAGAAAACGCGGCTGGACCCGGCTTGGTTCTGGGAATGCTAGTGTTGTATATTTTTTTGGCTTTGAAAATGTCTAATGACATGTATCCACCATTGTGTATCATGCAGAATAGTCTCAATGTACTAAAAATCTTTGTGTTCCATTTAACCATCCTTCCCTCTTCTCTATCCCCTGACAACCACTGACCTTTTTACTGTCCTCATAGTTTTTTTTTTTCTCCTAGGATGCCATATAGTTGGAATCATACAGTATGTAGCCTTTTCCAATCAGCTTCTTTCATTTAGTAATAATGTATTTTTGTTTCCTCCATGCCTATTCATGGCCTGATAGCTCATTTCTTTTTCACATTGAATAATAATCCATTGTCTGGATGTACCACAATTTACTCATCCACTCACCTACCAAAGGACATCTTAGTTGCTTCCACATTTTGACAACGATGAATAAAGCTGTTAGAAACATTATTGTGCAGGTTTTTGTGTGGTTGTAATTTTTCAGCTCACTTAGGTGCATACTGAAGAGCAGGAGTCCTGGGTCATGCGGTAAGAGTAGGTCTAGTTCTATAAGAAACTGCCAAACTGTCTTCCAAAGTGTATGTACCATTTTGCATTTCTACTAGCAGTCAATGAGAATTTGTATTACTCCACATCCTCCCCCGCATTGGTGGTGTCAATGTTTTGGATTTTGGCCATGCTGACGGGCATGTAGTGGAATCCTGTCCCACTGTCGTTCGTGTTTCCCTAATGACTCATGCTGTGGGGCATCTGTTCATACACTTATTTGCCTTCTGTACATTTTCTTTGGTGATATATATGTTCAGGCCTTTTGCTCATTTAAAAAATCAGGTTGTGTATTTTCTTATTGTTGGCTTCTAAGATTGCTTTGTATGTTTTGGAGAACAGTGCTTTATCAGGTATGTCTTCTGCAAATGTGTTCTCCTAGTCTGTGGCATTTTTTTCTTATTCTCTGGACAGTGTCTTTCACAGAGCAGAAGTTTTCCATTCGAATGAATTCCAGCTTATCAATTTTTTTTTTTTTTTTTTTTTACAGATTGTGCACTTGGTGTTTTATCTAAAACATCATAGCCAGAAATGAGGCCATCCAGTTTCTTCCTCATTATCTTCCAGTTTTGTGTTTTACATTTACATCTACAACCCACCTTGAGTTCATTTTTGTGAAGGGTATAAGGTCTCTTTCTAGATCCATTCTTTTTTTCATATGGATGTCCAGTTGGTCAGTCACCACTTGTTAAAACGATTTTTCTCCACCGTATTGCCTTTGCTCCTTTGTTAAATACCAGTTGCCTATATTTACGTGGGTCTATTTCTTAGCTGTTTGTTATGTTCCATTGATCTATTTTTCTGTACTTTCTAGTACTACCCTGTCTTTATTAACATGGTAGAATTTTTTCTTTTTTATTGTACTTTAGGTTCTGGGGTACATGTGTAGATCATGCATAGGTATGATCTACACATGTACACATAGGTTGTTGCATAGGTACATACATAACCTGGTGGTTTGCTGCCTCCATTCCCCCTTCATCTATATCCAGTATTTCTTCCCACATTATCCCTCCCCACCCTCCCACCCTCCCTCCCCTAGCCCCCCCAACTAACCCTGGTGTGTGATGCTTGTCTCCCTGAGTCCACATATTCTCATTGTTCAACACCCACCTATGACTGAGAACATGTGCTGTTTGGTTTTCTGTTCTTACGTAAGTTTGCTAAGAATGATGATTTCCAGATTCATTCAAGTCCCTATAAAGGACACGAACTCATCATTTTTTATAGCTGTATAGTATTACATGGTGTATATGTGCCACATTTTCTTTGTCCATTCTATCATTGATGGGCATTTGGGCTGGTTCCAGGTCGGTGTTATTGTACACAGTGCCTCAATGAACTTGTGCATGTGTCTTTATAATAGGATGAATTATAATCCTTTGGGTATATACCCAGTAATGGTATTGCTGGGTCAAATGGGATTTCTATTTCCAGATCCTTGAGGAATCACCACACTGTCTTCCACAATGGTTGAACTAATTTACACTCCCACCAACAGTGTGAGAGTGTTCCTATTTCTCCACATCCTCTCCAGCATCTGTTGTCTCCAGATTTTTTTAATGATCACCATTCTAACTGGCGTGAGATGATATCTCAATGTGGTTTTGATTTGGATTTCTCTAATGACCAGTGATGATGAGCATTTTTTCATATGTTTGTTGGCCTCATGTATGTCTTCTTTTAAGAAGTGTCTGTTCATATCCTTTGCCCACTTTTGAATGGATTTGTTTTTTTCTTGCATATCTATTTTATTTCTTTGTAGATTCTGGATATTAGCCCTTTGTCAGATGGGTAGATTGCAAACATTTTTTTCCCATTCTGTTTGTTGCCAGTTCATGCTAATGATAGTTTCTTTTGATGTACAGAAGCTCTGAAGTTTAATTAGATCCCATTTGTCTATCCTGGCTTTTGTTGCCATTGCTTTTGGTGTTTTAGTCATGAAGTCCTTGCCTATGCCTATGTCCTAGATGGTTTTTCCTAGGTTTTCTTCTAGGGTTTTTATGGTGTTAGGTCTTATGTTTAAATCTTTAATCCATCTGGAGTTAATTTTACTGTAAGGTGATAGGAAGGGGTCCAGTTTCTGCTTTCTGCACATTGCTAGCCAGTTTTCCTAACACCATTTATTAAACAGGGAGTACTTTCCCTATTGCTTGTTTTTGTCATGTTTGTCAGAGACTGGATGGTTGTAGATATGTGGTATTGCTTCTGAGGCCTCTGTTCTGTTCCACTGTTCTATGTCTCTGTTTTGGTACCAGTACCATGCTGTTTTGATTATCTTACCATAGCCTGTAGTATAGTTTGAAGTTGGGCAGTATGATGCCTCCAGCTTTGTTCTTTTTACTTAGGATTGTCTTGGCTATGTGGGCTCTCTTTTGGTTCCATGTGAATTTTAAAGTGTTTATTTCCAGTTCTGTGAATAAGGTCATTGCTAGCTTGATGGGGATAGCATTGAATGTATAAATTACTTTGGGCAGTCTGGCCATTTTCACAATATTGACTCTTCCTAACCATGAGCATGGAATATTTCTCCATCTGTTTGTGTCCTCTCTTATTTCCTTGAGCAGTGGTTTGTAGTTCTCCTTGAAGAGGTGCTTTACATCCTTTGTTAGCTGTATTCCTACGTATTTTATTCTCTTTGTAGCAATTGTGAATGGGAGTTTGCTCTTCATTTGGCTCTCTGTTTGTCTGTTATTGGTGTATAGGAATGCTTGTGATTTCTGCACATTGATTTTGTATCCTGAGACTTTGCTGAAATTGCTTATCAGTTTCAGGAGATTTTGGGCTAATTATACAATCATGTCATCTGCAAATAGAGACAAATTTGACTTACTCCTTCCCTAATTGAATACCCTTTATTTCTTTTTCTTGCTTAATTGCTCTGGCTAGAACTTCCAATACTATATTGAATAGGAGTGGCGAGAGAGGGCATCCTTGTTTGGTGCCTGATTTCAAAGGGAATGGTTCCAGCTTTCGCCTGTTCAGTATGATATGGGCTATGGGTTTGTCATAAATACATTCCACCGATACCTAGTTTATTGAGGGTTTTTAGCATGAAGGGCTGTTGAATTTTGTCGATGGCCTTCTCTGCATCTATTGAGATAATCATGTGGTTTTTGTCTTTGATTCTGTTTATGTGATGGATTACATATTTTTAAACAAAAGGAAATAAGTTATGGGGACACAATAAAACAAAGGTCACTTTTGAGGTAGAAATGTTACCAAGTGTTCGCAAATGTTAGTATGTAGTTGGAGTTATATATGTGTATGTAAATAACCTGATGGATTTTTTGTTTGTTTGTTTTTGAGACAGGATCTCACTTTGTCACACAAGCTGTAATGCAGTGGCATGATCTCGGCTCACTGCAAACTTTATCTCCTGGGTTCAAGTGATTCTCCTGCCTCAGCCTCCTGAGTAACTGGGATTATGAGTGCACACAACCACACCTGGCTAATTTTTGTATTTTTAGTAGAGACAAGTTTTTTCCAGGTTGGCCAGGCTGGTCCCAAACTCCTGGCCTCAAGTGACCCTCCCACTTTGGCTTCCCAAAGTGCTGGGATTACGGGTGTGAGCCACCGTGCCCGGCCTAGATTTTTTGTTTTTAACATAAAGAGCAAGAAATTATACAATTCTCTTCTGTCCCATTCACTATCCTAATTCATACCAAAATTCTATATAAGATACTTGTCTATACTTATTGGCTTCCAATTCAGCTCTTCCATTCTTTCTTGCTTTCCCAACAGTTTATTTTGAAAAACAACAAGATAAAAAAGCTGGAAAAATTGTACAATTAATAAATATATGGCCTTCACTTAGAATCACCAATTTTTAATATTTTGCTACATTTCCTTTCTCTCCTTCAAACTTATTCTCACTCTCCATTTTGCTACTAATCCAAGGCTGGGGTAGAAAGTATGATCAAATTTCTCATGAGGGTGGGAATCTGGGTGATAAGCAAACCACGTACCACTTTCAAAGTAAAACTTGGTTGTGGTTGTAGTAAAATTAAGGTTGTGTAAAACCTGAGAGTTTTAAGCAGTAGATATAACTATAGGCAAAAGAATTGTTTAGGGATTTCTACTAAGGAAGTTAAGAAGAATTTTTCAGAGTTTTGAGAGCCCACTTTTTGCTCGGCATGATCCTATGTGCCTAAAGGGGAAAGGAATCAGAATTTAAACTTAGTTCAGATGAGTGGATATGCAGGTTTCCATGTTTCTGAGAGCTGTGCCAATTTCCTTCCTTCCTTCCTTCCTTCCTTCCTTCCTTCCTTCCTTCCTTCCTTCCTTCCTTCCTTCCTACCTTCTTCTCCTTCTCCTCCTTTTCTTTTCTCCTTCCTTTCTTCTTTTCTTTCTTTCTTTCTTTCTTTATTCCTTCCTTCCTTTCTTTTCCTTCCTTCCTTCCTTTTCCTTCCTTCCTTCCTCCTTCCTTCCTTTCTCTTTCTTTCTGTCTTCCTTTCTTTCTGTCTTTCTTTCTCTCTTTCTTCAAAGTTTCACTTTTGTTAACCAAGCTGGAGTGCAACGGCATGATCACAGCTCACTGCAACCTCTGCCTCCCAGGTTCAAGTGATTCTCCTGCCTCAACGTCCCAAGTAGCTGGGATTTCAGGTACCCACCACCATGCCTGTCTAATTTTTGTATTTTTAGTAGAGACAGGGTTTCACCATGTTGGCCGGGCTGGTCTTGAGCTACAGACTTCAGGTGATCCACCCGCCTTTGCCTCCCAAAGTGTGGAATTACAGGCCACTGTGCCCCAACTAGTTGTGCCAATATTTCTATGAGAATGGCTGATCAAAGAATCCAATTGATCAAGATAAGGAAGGAGGAGATAATCACCTGGGATTATAGCACAAAGATAAACAAAATCGTACTCCTCAAAGAAATCATGAGGAACACTCAGGACTGACTGAGATTCAAAAGAATGGTCTCCTCTCCCCCGAAAATAATTTTATATCTAGGAAAATAAATTTATATGTGTTGATCTTGGGAGCTTATGGACTAAGATTTTTATCAGCTACTTTTATATCAATTAAAGTATCATTTTATTAAGGAAACTAGATACAAGTTTTAAAATTATTGGGATAAACATCCCAATAATAAAGGAACTTTTAAAAGAACTCCTATCACAACATCTCACTATTCTGTTCTGATTTATGTTTTTCAAATTGTTTCCAGTTCTTGAAGACATACACATATAATTTGACAAAGATGTAAATATTGTACAGATGCTGCATTGAAATCTGATTTTTATCTTAGTTTTATATTGTAAACATTCTACATGATACACAGTCTTTAGATTTATATTTTAATCATTGTATGCCAGTCTGTCACATATCAAAATCTACTTAATCACATTTTCCAATTTTTGGATGTTTGAGTTTTTTTTGTTGTTGTTGTTCTTATAATAAACAATGTTGAAAAGTACATTTAGGGCCCTATTACATTTACATGGCTGATCCTTTAGGAACTATCTTCAGCTTAAATTCCCAGAAAAGAACTTTCTCCTGATGTTGATTGACTAAAGTTATGGTTACTGATTTGTAAAATACCTGGCTTTATTTTTGTCATTGATATTGTTAGAGTATTACATTTGCACTGAAAAAATGTCAAGAGTAAGTATTATTGTTTTAAATGTTTCGATATTAAGTGAAAATCTTTAAACTTTAAGGAAGCTTAAAATTATGCTACACAAAGACACCAGTATTGGTCATAATAGAATAAAAAGGAGGGTGTAGATAATAAAGCAGTGGACGAACAACATTTTAAGATAAGGAAAAAGATTAAGGTACGAAAAAATAAAATGAATTCAGATGTACATATTTGTTTTTTTAGATGGTAGGATAAGAATATCTCCTGCAGGTCACAGTGAAGATTTATGTTGCCTTTTAAAAACAAGTGTTTGGCAAAGACTTCAAGGAATATGAGATTATGTAAAGTGACCAAACCTATGACTTATTGGCATTCCTGAGAGAGAAGTAAAAGTAAATGACTTATGTTTGAGGGAATAATTCAGGTAAATCTACCGAATCTTTTTAGAGAGGCCCCAAATCAATGCTAAATAAAAAATCTTCAAGACAGCTGGAGGAAAAGGTCAAATCACCTAAAAAAGAAAACCAAGCAGACTTTTCTGCAGAAATCCTACAAGTCAGAAGAGATTGGTGGTCTATATTTTGCCCCTTTAAAGAAAAAACATGCCAAGAATTTTAGAATTTTATATCCTGCCAAAGTAATCTCATAAATGATGGTGAAATAAAGTCTTTCTCAGAGAAGGAAATGCTGAGAGAATTTGTCACCCCTAGACTGGACCCACAAGAAATGATCAAAGGGGTTCTAAATATGGAAATAAAAGAACAATTTTTACCATCAGAAGAGTGTACATATGATGACGGGAGTGTTGGCTCATACTTGTAATCCTAGCACTCGGGGAGGCTGGGGGCAGGCAGATCACTTGAAGTCAGGAGTTCGAGACCAGCCTGGACAACATGGTGAAACCCCATATTTACTAAAATTACAAAGGTCAGAGATGCTATAAAGCAATCAAAACTACAAAACACAATCAGAACTACAGAGCAATTAGCTAACAACACTCCACTAGGAACGGAACGTCACATATCAATATTAACCTCGAATATAAAGGGCCTAAATGCCCTGTTTAAAAAATAAAGTGTAAAATTGGATTAAAAAGACAAGACCAAACCATCTTCTGTGTATAAGAGACCCTTCTGTCTCTATATATAGATACAGATGAAAAGAAAAAAAATAGAAAAAGATATATGATGCAAATGGAAAACAAAAGTGAACAGGAGTAGCCATTTACGTATCAGATAAAACAACCTTCAAACTAACAACAGTATAAAGGCAAAGAAAAGCTCTATCATTACATAATGATAAAGGGTTCAAGATTTAACTATGCTAAATACATATGCACTGAACACCAGAGCACCCAGATACATAAAACAAATACTACTAGTTTTTCTAATACTACTACTAGGAAAACAGATTGATAGCAATCCAACAATAGTAAGGTGCTATCAATATTTGGGCGATGGGTATTCTAGAAGCCCAATCCTCAGCATGATGTTTGTAATACCCATGTAAGAAATAAATACATGCACCCCACTGAATTTAAAATAAAATAAAATAAATAAAAACAAGGCTGGGCATGGTGGCTCATACCTATAATCCCAGTACTTTGGGAGGCCAAGGCAGGTGGATCACCCAAGGTCAGGAGTTCAAGACCATCCGGTCAGATCAACATGGTGAATCGCATCTCTACCAAAAAAAAGAAAGAAAAAAAATTACAAAAATTAGCCAGGCGTGGTGGTGGAGGCCTGTAATCCCAGCTACTTGGGAGGCTGAGGTAGGAGAATCGCTTAAACCCAGGAGACGGAGATTGCAGTGAGCCGAGATGGTGCCATTGCACTCCAGCCTGAGCAACAAGAGCAAAACTCTGTCTTAAAACATAAAAAGTAAAAAATAAAATAAATAAAAACAAGTGTTTTTATCTTACCTCAAAACTTATTTGGCTCTTGCATCTGTAGAAACAAGCAAAATCCAGTCAGTTGTTTTTTTCTTCTTTCTAGGAAGAAAGATTTATCTCGTATAGTATTTCTCAAGAAAAATAACCTAATAAACAGACAAGAAATTACAATACCTCTCTCTCCAAAATTCTTCACTTTGAAATTGATAAATGACGCCCAACAGATTAGAAATACACACTGTACGTATGTTATGCATACATATTTATACATATTTCACACACACAAATATGCAAGTTTAAAAATTTCCCAGCCTTGCATGTCAATTGATTCATACAGACTTTTCCAAATTTTTTCTTGAAGGGATGTTATTCCATCACCATAATAGAACATTTTTAAAAATCATCCATATATTCTCCTTGAAGATCTGAGACCATGAAAATTATGGACCTTATCAGTTTCAATGGTTCTTTAATGAACTAGTGATTCAAAAGAAGATTCCATAGAAAGAAATCAATACCATTCTTGATCATTACTTGATTTTCAGTTATAAACTGGAAAGGGACACTTTTAATGATGTGGATGTTTCCAAAAATTTCTGTGTAATAAATTGTTTGCAGTTTCCTCAGCATTTCAAAAGTGAGTGTCTTCAGATGAGAGTTTCTAAATCAACCCCTGGTCCAGGGGTAAAAAAACCCAAATGTCTCAGTTTTCTAATTTTGGTCCATATCTGTTGGATAATATAAAGGGAAGTATGCCTGCTGCCCTGTGGCTGTAAGTTTTATAGCATATTAGAGAGTCAAGCAGTTCGGTGTGCCAAGCTCACACAACCTCATGGCAATAACTCAGCGAGTGTGATCAGAAAGGCAAGGGTGTGCTTGTTGTGAGGGAGGAAAACTATAAATAACCCAGTGCCAATCCTTTGAAGAACACTAAACCAGTGCTTTAATTTTGAAATGCAACATCCAACTGCATAACTACTAGATATACCATTCAGCCTGGACCCCTGATTCTTCCTCCTCCTCTGAAGGAAACCACGTATCTTCTGTGAGTCATTGACCCATGTTGCCAAAGTAAAACATAAGAAAGGCTGTTCCAGCTCAGAAGCCCTCCCTGTTGGCCACATCATAACCCATGTGATCGTGTCCATGGAAACACGAGCAAAATCCAGTGAAATCCTGTTTCCTTTCCTATTTCAAGGAAAATGTTTTTTTCTTGGGGAGTATGTCCCAAGACAAGTAAGTTGAAAACAAACAATCAGCCCTCGCTCCATTCTTCATTCAGAAACTGATGATACCAATAAATGTAAGAAATAGTTGCTGTTGAATATACATAATCAAGTATATTCATAGGTGAATATGGGCTGCCACATAATCCATCACCTGCTTTACTTACTCACCAGGATAACATATATTAAATTTGCATAATATTTATTTTTTTCCTGAGAAAATGACAAAGCATTAAGCTGTGCTGCTTTTAAAATGCTTATTCATAGAAGTGACCCCTATTAAATAGTGTTTTATTCTGCAGCTCTATATTATGGGAGCTAAAGAAAGTATTTCAGTTTGCTTTTGCTGCATAACAAACCACTTCAAATGTAGGTGAACGAAAACAGCAACTTTCCCTCAATAATTCTGTAGGTCAGCTTGGTAGGGCTAGATCACCTAGCAGGGCCCCACTCATGTGTCTGTGGCCTTAGCTGGTTCAGCAGACTTGGCATGACTTGCTTACCTGGTCTGTCATACTGCAGGGGGCCAGCCTAGCCCAATTCACACGGTAACAAAATAATTCCCAGTAGCAAAGAAAGAGTGAGTTCCAAGGTGCAAACACTGGTCACACTCTGCTTGAATTGCATTTGTTTAGACCTCACTAACCGTAGTAAATCACACGGCCAACCCTAGATTCAAATGGCAGAGTAGTAGGCTCCATCCCTTAATTGGAGCGAATGAAAAATATTGTGAGTGGTTTTTTGTTTGGTTGGTTGTTTTTTAAAAATCTGTGACAGAGAAATGTGGAAGAAAAACAAACAGCTGAAAGGCTGCATGGCAGTTTCTCCTTAACCATTGATTTAGGCTTTTCTGAGACTAGAACTGACATGGCTTTGTGTTGGGGTAGAGAGATGGAGGAATCTCCACGTTGCAGCTATAAACTGAGATTTCTGAGAGTCTGAAATCCGCTAAAGATCAGGAAGTCCTCTTCTGAATTAGAGCTTCAAATTGTTGCAGTTGAGAAGAAATGTCTCTGCCCCACTCAATGTCATCATGTGGAAGTTACATCTTCTGAGACATAAAGTTATCCTTTGTAGGAAACATCAAGCCAGGCTTCCAGTGGATTCCCAGAGGCCCTTGCTGCAAACCGCAGGAGCTTACATCCTCTGATTTTGGCCTGCTAACTACATCATCAAAATAGCTCAGTACTGCTAAATCCACGACTAACCTGACCACAGAGATCATGATGTCATTGGAATGCTTTCCCATGATCAGCTCTTTACAGGAAGGGGAGGAGGAAGAGCTGCTCAAGGTGGTCTCAGCTCCAAAGAAAACATTACTTGATATTGTGCCCTTCCTAGATTTTTGCTGTAGTCATCATAAATTAATCATGAATTACCAATCACTTATTTAGTACAAAGACCAAACTTCTCACTCTAGTATTTCATTTCTAGTGCCTAGGGTTTGACTTTGTTATCTCCACCCTGCCTTCCTGCATTGTAATCTATCTGATCTATTGTTCCCTCCGTAAAGCAGTTCCATTATCCCTTCAGAGATGAGTCTCTGTGTTGTCTCTGTGATTAGTCTATGTGTTGAAATTAAGGACTAGTTACTTGTTCTCAGACACTTTGATTTCTTCTGCTTGTTTGCCTTGGATTCCGAAGAGATCTAGCTCTTCATCACTGTTTTCAGAAATTCTGAGACATCTTGCATGTCAGACCAACCCGACAGACTGTTTTCTTGAACTATCACTGTTCATTTTACTTATTTATTAGAGATAGGATCTCACTCTGTTGCCCAGGCTGGAGTGCAGTGGCAACAGTTATATCTCACTTGAACTATAACCTTGAATTCCTGGGCTCAAATGAGCCTACTACCTTAGCCTCCCAAGTAGCTAGGGTTGTAGGTCTATAGCATCATGCCCACTTAGTTTTTTTTTTTAATTAATTTATTTATTTTAATTTTTTTGGTAGAGACACAGTTTTGCTATTTTGCCCAGGCTGGTCTTGAACTCTTGTCCTTAAGAGACCTCCCACCTCAGCCTTCCAAAGCGTTGGGAGTTGTGAGATTTATTTATCACCCAGATGCCATCAATAACTTTTGTCTGTAGCATAGGATTCTTTCCAGCATTCACAACTTGATCGGTTCTCCTCTTACCTGTCTCATCCTAGTGCCAGGTTTGGGGAAAGGGGATGTCAAAAGAATGGGTCTGGGTCCAGTTTGCCCTGTTTGTCTGTACTGGATGCAGTTCATCTCTAAGACAGGGGCTGCCAAGTTATAGAAATGCCATATTTGTATCATTACTAGTTCTAAGCAGACAAATGTTGATGGAACCAGAGAAGTATATTTTGTAAAGAAGTGTTATTCATGGAAATAATCAGTATTTTTCAAAAGAGAAACAAAAAATGATTAGTTTTAAATTAACAAAAAGAAAACATGTTTTCTTCAAAAGTACAAAATACCCCTGCTAAGGTTTTTTTTTTTTTTTTTTATCTTTCTTTTAAAAGCTTGGATGGAGTATTTACAATGAACCTGACCAATTAAAAAACTTTAGAAGAATCTAGCTATTAATGAGCTTATATTTTGCTTCATTAATTTTGCATAAATGCATTTTCTGATCATTCATGACCTGGAGAGTGGTCCAAGGTATTTACAAATTGGATGGATCACTTGCACACCATTAAAATGATCAACGTTGCCGTGACTTCTTTACTTGTTCCCATGACTACCATATAAATTTCCTGAAGCAATCATTTAAATGGTCACATAAAATTTTAGATGATTTCCTTTGGAAGGGTAAGAGACCTTGAATTAATAGGACTGCTCTTCTTGAAGTTTAGAATAAAAAAGGAATTATTCTCTCTCTTCATTAAAATTATGACATTAACATAACATGTGTCTCACATACAGTCTTATTAAGAAATTACAATTGTAGTTTGTCTTTCTTGGGTATTTCCTTTTTAACCTTATAAGAATGGACAAAAGTGCTGAATTCTCTAAATATGGAGAGATCTATCACAGATTTCACTGAGAAAAATTTATAATTATGACATTCTACCTGGTTTTACAGTTATCGTATTTTAGATAAATTAGCCAGCCAAATGGCACTGCAAAATTTGCTTTTCATTTTGTAGTTACTTCTGTAAAAGCTTATGTAAGCAGCTTAATGTGTCCACAATTTTCTCTTAATTGTGAATATAAAAATGAGTTTATAAATCAGAAGTTCTAGTCCTGTAGTATAATGTGTCATTTTTAACCATTTGTAAAACTATAAAATTAATTCCTGCTGAGCATTTAACATAAAACAATCCACATCTATCTTGTCATGAATGTTCCAAGATTTAAGTAAAAACTTCAATACTCACAGATTTTTAGAATATGAAAAAACATTCTTGTAATGAACACATATGTTAATGTAAACACTTATTATGTGCATGAAATCTCTTCAGAAAAATATCTATGCAAAAATATTTTCCAAATGTTAGGTAGACTAAATTTTAAAAATAGGACGAGAAAGCATGTGACAATAAAAATGATGCCATCTCATACAGGACTAGGTAATACAAATCATGATTGGCCTCCTAATTCTAATCATTTTAAAATAAACTCATTTCAAACATCAACATTTTTTTAAAAACTTACTAATCTTAACATTCCTCAAGCTGTAGATATTTAGGTAATAAACAATGTTTGATTTACTCAATTTTATTTTACATAACAGTCCGGGAGATATATCATTATATGTCCTTATATTTCCTGAAGCGGTCAGCTACAACTCCTGAGGCAACATAGAATATTAATTCAGTTTAGCCTTCTGAATTTCAGGAAATTTTGATGTAAATCACATATTATATTTACTTTCTATTTATGGTTTTAGTTGAAGATTAAATGATTTATTTCTTAAATAGCTGTTCATCTTTTTTCTTTTTAAAACTAACATTTTATGCTCTATTTATATAGTAAATGACGCCAAGTCAACCAGTCTGTAGATTTATAGAATCATGTTACTTGCTACTGACATTACCGTAGGTTATAACTTACTGCCCTCTATGAGAAAAAAAAAGTGAGATATTTGTTTAATTTGAATAAGTTATCTTTATCATTTTGAGAGAAGCAAGAATATTTTGTGATTTGGCGTATATTTTTACAAAACTAACCCTAAGAAAACTGACCATGTTTTAAAAACAAAGATACTAAATTAATTATTTTCTTTTTTTCCCTAATAGGAGATTAGTTATGATAATACAATTCAAATGTTTTACTCATTATTTTCTGTTTGCATTAAGGAAATATGTATTTTCAGATCCTGGGGCTGAGTCATATACTGTGCAAGGGCTGTTCTGATTTGAGAGGGAAAGTGAGAATAATTCAAAAAGAACTGGAGAGGTAGTTGACAAAACTATCTTGGCCTATATTCAGATTCTACCATCAGACATTTATTTATTATTAATGATCTTTCTGTAAGATACTTAAGAGTGAATTATTTTAACAGATTATTTTCATGATGGCCATTTAGACCAGTTATGTTTATTATTAGTTTATAACTAATGGGGAGTTGTCATCCCCATTTAAGAGAATTGGGAGTAGTTATCAGAGAAGGGTAAATCATTATGCCTGGACAGCTGTCCCAGAGTGTTTCCATGATAGGAACTGTGACTAAGAGTAGGAAAAAGATGGGGGAGCCAGCGAATATAAATACTATGTCCTTGACAATTTTTCAAGAACCAGTGTTCTTTTTTGCTCACCTTTTCCAGATACCCCTATTTCCTGGGTTTCAACACAGCTAAGACAGGTGATCTTGGGCCCTGCAGACAGTGGCATCCCTTGACAGGGAGAATTTACCTTAAACTATTGTGTATGTGTGTATGTTTTTTTTAATGTGCCAAAAAAGGCTAACATATAGTAAGGAAGGTACAGTGGAAAGAGACCAGGCATTGGAGTTTTAAGATCTATATTCAGATCTGATGTATGCCACTTATTAGCTGTGTTAGTGGTCAGGTTATTTAGCTTTCATATTTGTCAGGATGGCTAAGTCATACACTTGTAACAAATAATTTCCAAAAGGTCAGATGTGTTTTTTGGTCAGGTTACTTGCTACTGGTATTTGCTGCCTCCTTTTTGCCTCAATCTGGAACCCACTGTCTGGAATTTGTCAATAATGGAACAAAGGGAAAAGAGTTCTGGAGCATCATTTGGTATTAGTTAAAGCTCATAGCGCATTGCCTAGAAGTTATTAGGTAGTCTCACCCCACCAGAGAGAGGCAGTACAGTTCAACTATGTACTTAGAAGTACTGATCTTAGAGGGTATCCATTACAGTGCAAATATCATCAGCCCTTGCCTAAATTTTTATTGCAACTGAAACTAATGATTTTTTAACTGCATGGACTTAAAAAAATAAGAAAGAAAGAAAGAAAGAAAACCATTGGAAATTAAACTGGAGATGAGTGTAATAAGGCCAAAAAAAAACCAACAACTGAAACCATCGCTTCTCATAGTCCTTCCATATACTACTTCTTACATTTTGCATCATAACTATGGCCAATAGAATTTACCCAAGAGCAAAATAAGTACAGAGAGAACAGAACTCTATTTATGATGTCAGATAGTGTGAGAGAGACCTCAGCTACACGTGTCATGTCTCCCAATTCCTCTGATTTCAGCCTCAGCTGATGGTCACATTGTTTAAGATTGAAGAGCCCATTCATGCTTCATGGAGGGAAACAAGAGATTTTTTTCATACAAACTCAGCGAAGGAGACGATGAAGTCATGTTCTGCATAAAACAGCAACTCTTTGGTGAACAACATGAATGATAAGCACAGCATTTCTGAGCTTCAGTTTCTGTATAAATAATATAAAAATGTGGAGTCAAATGTGATAATATGTGTACAACACTTGTTAGAAATAATGCCATATATATATATATGTTTTTTTAGACATGGGGTTTCTCCATGTTGGTCAGGCTGGTCTTGAACTCCTGACCTCAGTTGGTGGTGATTCACCTGCCTCGGCCTCCCAAAGTGTTGAGATTACAGGTGTGAGCCACGACACCCAGCCATGTAATCATTTTAATAAATTGTAATTGTTAGTTTTCCCAATTATTATCATTAGGATACTGAAGCTCAGGGGAAACTAAGCATATTCTAATGCATTACAGAAAGAATTTAAGTTTCATAGAGATTAGCAATCTATGGCCCAAAGACAGCATGTGGTCCACCACCAGTTTTCATAAATATATTTTAATTAGAACATAGTCATACCCATTCATTGTGCATTTTATGGCTGTTTCCACTCTTTTTTTTTTAATGTATTGTCTTTTTTTTTTTTTTTTTTTTTTTTGGTACTGTGGGCTCTGGGGTACATGTGCACATCCTGCATCCTGCAGGATTGTTGCATAGGTATATACATGACATGGTGGTTTGCTGTCTCCATCCCCACCCCCATCCCCTGTCGCCTACATCAAGAGTAACTTGGTGTTATCCCTTCCCATCCTCCCTGCCCCTCTACAGTCTCTCCCTTCCCCTCCCCTCCATCCCCCCACCTAGCCCAGTGAGTGATGTTCCCTTCCCAGTGCCCAAGTGTTCTCATTGTTCATCACCCACCCATGAGTGAAAATATGCAGTGTTTGGTTTTCTGTTCTTGTGTCAGTTTGCTGAGAATGATGGTTTCTAGTTGCATCCATGTCTCTACAAAGGACACAAACTCGTCATTTTTTATGGCTGCATAGTATTACATGGTGTATATGTGTCACATTTTCTTTGTCCAGTCTATCATTGATGGGCATTTGGGTTGGTTCCAGGTCTTCCCTATCATAAATAGTGCTACAACGATCGTACGTGTGAGTGTGTTTTCACTCTTAAATGGCAGAATTGAGTAGTGAACAAAGACCATAGGAACCACAAACATTTACAATCTGCCCCTTTAGAGAAAAAGTTTGCTGATCCCTGTTCTAAAGGAATAGCCAGTTGTTGACAAAGTAACCTGTCTTAGTTTGTGTTCCCTCGAGACAAAGACCCAGGTGTGAGTAGTTTACACTGGAGTTGATGCGAAGCAGGGGTGAAAGGGTGGCTGAGAAGAGACAAGGATGAAAGACAAGGTAACATGCAGCTGTATGATTGAGTTTGTGCCTGTGCACAGCATTCACTTGATTCCACTAGGTCCTACTGAGAAGTGACAGAATGTCTACGAGAATTTCCAACATGATCACCCTGAGGACAGGAGGCAGGAGCATTGACTCACTGGCTTCTATTTCCCAATAGGGGCTGCTACTGGAGGTATTAACCCAGTACTCCGGGCTTTTCTTGTATAGGGCACGTGGACTTCATAATGTTGGAGAATATTCTTGGCAGAGAGTAGAAAGGTGTGAGGACTATGCTTGAGGTGCGTAACTGTCAATCAGAAGTTGTGTGGCACTGTCCATCAGCCGAGGCTGAAATCAGAGGAATTGGGAGATACGATGCATGGAGCTAAGGTCTCTCCCGTACTGTCTGACAACATAAATAGAGTTCTGATCTTTCTGATCCTATTCTGCTCTTGAGTAAATTCTATTGGCCATAGTTATGATGTACACTGTAAGAAGTAGTATATGGAAGGACTATAACAGGAGATTGTTTCAAGACTGGCACTGGAGTCATGCCTGTAATCTCAGTCTAAGGGGGTGATAAAAACAAATGCCCAGAAGAAGTGATGAAAAAGATTATTTACCACTTATAGTGGCAGTTTTTTTTTTCTGTAAAGGATAAGGTAGCATCTATCTGATAATAAATGTTATAAGCTTTGATCCTCTTAAGTCTGATAGCAAGGCTGTTGATAAAAAATTTCCTGTTAGGTATAGATATAATGTGCTGATCTTAGAGGGTATCCATTACAGTGCAGATATCATCAGCCCTTGCCTAAAATTGTATTGCAACTGAAACTAATGATTTTTAACTGCATGGGCTTTAAAAAAAGAAAACCATTGGAACTTAAGCTAAAGATGAGTGTAATGAGAACAAGAAAACCAGACTGAAGAGCCCATTCATACTTCATGCAGGGAAACAAGAGATTTTTTAAAAAATACAATCTCAGTGAAGGAGATGATGGAGCCGTAAGTCTGAGTCAGATCATTCAAGGCATTTACGTACTAAATATGTCTCTGCTGGTGATTAAAGAAATTCTTTTTCTATTTTAAAATAAAAGGACAAATATCAAGAAAATTACATTTTTCTATACTTCAAAATCTTACAAATGGGTGTCTTATAGTTTATTTTAAATTTAGAATTTGAAATCACAATGGAGTAGATAAGCTACAATAAGAATATGAGAATGCTTTGAATAATTTTATTCAAAAAATTACTACCCAATTGTTTTCATGGGGGAAGGAGTGCATTATTCTGTTCCTTCATTGCTATAAAGAAATACCTGCCAGTTGCAATGGCTCATGTCTGGGAGGCTGAGGTGGGTGGATCACCTGAGTCCAGGAATTCCAGACCAGCCTGGCCAATATGGTGAAACCTTGTCTCTACTAAAAATAAAAAAAATTAGCTGAGTGTGGTGGCAGGTGCCTGTAACCTCTGCTACTTGGAAGGCTGAGGCAGAAAAATCATTTGAACCCATGAGGCGGAGGTTCAGTGAGCTGAGATCACACAACTGCAGTCCAGCCTGTGCTACAGAGGGAGACTCCGTCTCAAAAAAAAAAAAAAAAAAAAAAGAAATAAAGAAAAAAGAAATACCAAAGACTGGGTAATTTATAAAGAAAAGATGCCTAATTGGCTCACAGTTCTGCAGTCTGCATAGAAAACATAGTGGCATCTGCTTCCGGGAAGGCCTCAGGAAGCTTCCAATCATGGCAGAAGGCAAATCGAGAGCAGGCATGTCACACTGTGAAAACAAGAAGAGTGAGGGGGGAGATACTGCACACTTTTAAATGACCAGATCTCACAAGAACTCATTCACTATCATGAGGACAGTATCAAGACAGATGGGGCTGAAGTATTCATGAGAAATACGCCCCCGTGATCCAATCACCCCCCACCAGGCCCCACCTCAAATATTGCAGATGACATTTCAATATGAGATTTGGGTGGAGGCACAGATTCAAACAGCTTCAAAGAGTAAAGAAGTAAAGAATATTCACGGAGTAAAGGAGACACAGATTCAAGGAGTAAATCTGAGTACAAGATAGAATTTTAAAAAGATAATAATGCTTTCTAATAGCTTGCATCGAAAGCTTAATAATATCAAAATTTTGTCTGTAAAAGGACTCTTGCTTGCTTAACTGAATGAATGAAGGAGTAGACAGTCTAAGAGACAATGCAACATCAATAAAACCCTGCCTAGTTCTCTCAAAGACCATTCTAGTTAAGACCAAAGCTATTAAGACTTTCTATACTACTTAAATACATTCTCATTCCAGGCAGGCCCATCTCTCCAGTGCTGGGTATCCGACTCTTGCAGTCTCATATGATCTTCTCCCCCTACAACATACCTGCCTGTGTTTCAAGGTCTAAGTATCACATCTGTAGGAGGCCCTATGGTCGCAGTTCCTGCCTACACTACCCCAATTGTTTCGGAAATAATTAAGTAACTAGTCACAAATTAACACACTGCATAAGAACTTTACATTTACCTGAAGTTTTACCTAATGTGTATCTATGTTTTGTTCCATTAAATTGTTCTAATTCCCTAGAAGAGAGCAACATTTTTTTTTTTTGACAGAGTCTTGCTCTTTCATCCAGGCTCAAGTACAGTGGCATAGTCACAGCTCACTGAAGCCTTGACCTCCCTGCAGCCTGACCTCCTCAGGCTCAAGCAAACCTCTCACCACAGCCTCCCAAGTCGCTGGGACTACAGGCGCACACCACCATACATGGCTAATTTTTGTTTTGTTTTGTTTTTTAAGAGACAGAGTTTTGTCGTATTCCCAAGAGGTTGGTCTTGAACTACTAGGCTCAAGAGATCAGCCTGCCTGGGACTCCCAAAATGCTGGGATTACAGGCATGAGCCACTATCTTGGCCTAGAATAATGATTTCTGTAACTCCTTTTGTATCTTCTCATTCAACCTGTTGCTATGTTGAATGCTTATACTGGCTTCACATATACTGTGGTTATGCTAGCTAGTCAAAACTTATGAATGAATTGGTCATCTCTGAATTGTGCTACTGATGCCATGTTAACAAAAGCTTACAGTAAAGTTGTCCTGTGTCCATGTGCAATTAAACAGGAAGTGTGATTTTTGTTCTTTCACTGTTAAAAGGATAATTATTTCTTACTTCTAAAACAGACAAATATATATAATTGTTTTCTTTCTGTTTATCTTGACTGTCTTTTAAACCCAGGATCTGCTCAACTTTTTCACAAGGCAACTTGTGGTGGAAAGCAGTGTTCCTCAAAGTGGTTGCATATAAAAGAATCACTAGGGAGTCTTGCTTGAAATATAGATGACAATCTCCACCCCAGACCTACTGAATCAGAGACTTTAGAGAGGAGACCTGGAATCTGGATTTTTATCACATACTCAATTTAGTTCTTACATGCCCACAAGTTTGAAATACACTTACATACAAAAAACTCTTGGACAATCCCTTTTTAAACACTAAAAAGGACATAAAAATGCTCAATGTCTAGGATTACACTGGAGATTGAATGGTATAAGTATGATGAAATAATATATTAAGGGAAAACCCAAGGATCATAGAAAATACTTGATAAACTGTAGTTGAGGTTTCCCTATTCTCTTATATCCTTTTATAAAACCTTATTTTGAAAATTAAAAAAAAAAAAACAAGTAACTAGATAAGCATCCCTTTTAGAAAGTCCCAACATTATGGTTGTTCTATTCCTATGTCAGCTTACTGACTGATCCCAACATCTACTTTATTTTTTGGCAGAGCTAGTCTTAGTCGATCTCCACTTTAGTGGAGATCAGTGGTTTAAGGTAGGGATCAGCTCCAGAAGAGACCTGTGGTTGTGCTCTGTCTTCTCTGCTAGGATTTTTCACACCCAATTTTCTAAAAGTCAAGAAGCTATTAACTAGTATTAGTCTGTCGATAGTGCAAGTTATGACATTTTGGGCTGAGTGATTAAAAAATGCTACAAGTTAAATTTTGCATCTACTTGCATCATTTCTATATCTTGAAAATTACTTTTAATGTTTTCGTCTGAAAATTTTCATAATGATCATTTTCTTTTCTATATTATCTATCATCTCTCTCTCTTTCTGTCGTCTATCTATATCTATCTATTTACCTATCTAGTTAGATAGCTAGTGTGATTTTTTTCTACCGCTCAGGGCCATCTGAAACTAATAGCTTAACATCGTAATTAAACTGACGTTCTTATTTCCCAATCTATTTTATATACAAATATTTACTGCAGATAATTCAGTTATTTATTGATTTTCTGTGAAATCTCTTAAAAGTTCTGGGCTCCATCTTTTTTTCCTGCAGAAAGCAAGATTTTGTTTTTATTTTTTGTTAGATTTCTTGAGGAGCGTTTTATTTTGAGTTCTCTAAATAAAGACATGGAGTTTGATGTTACACCTAGCCTTTAGTAGATAGCTTAATTAACCATGATGAATTGAATGATCTAAATATTTTTGGTCCCCTATCAAACTCAAGTTGATCTTATTAATGTAATTCAGAAATACAAAGTAGTACTTTAAGAAGTTATATAAATACTCACTTGCCAACAGCCAACAAATAAATTTGTTCATCTGTGTGCCTATGTATCTGTCTATTTATCTATCACTTATCTATGCTTAGGATATTCAAGAATGCCAAAGGAAAAAAGAAGCTATAATGATAAAACATTTGCTATTTTTAAAACATTAACTTTTCATTGCATATGTTCTCTAGAAATCATTTAACTCAAATCCCTTGAGTAAAAAGTTGAGCTTCTCTTATAATTATATAAATTCTCAACTAAAAATACAAAACTAATTTCCTTATTATACTAAAGTTTGCTTATGAAATACATGATAGTTTTTCCTCAACAATTAATGTGGTCAAACTGTCAAAAAGAATTATTCAAGTTCCAAATGGGCATTGTATTTTCATTTTAAATTATTGAGAATTTAGCAACTTTTCCTAGGGTTCAAGGATTCTGATCCAAGGACATGGATAGAACTAACAGTTTGCCTGACAGAGTCTTGGAAGCTTGTTCTCAAGTGAGTAACTACTGCTAATACCTCTTAGGGTACCTGAGACATCCATGACTTAGATAATTCATGTGGAAACGAATGTGAATGCTGTGATACTGACTAGGCATTTGAACAATTATCTTTGAACTATTAGTAAATCCTTTGACCTATAGGAAATCCTGGGTGACAAAAGTAGAATCCTGTTCAGCTTTGGAAGGTATAATATATGATCCCATCTGCAAAGTTAAGAAATTTTCCTACAACTTTGTATGATCTTTCTGTCATCAGCCTTGTGCATTATGATATTACTGGACAAAGATAAAAATTAATGTATTTTGGGGAAAAAATTTAGTGAGAAAAATAATATCATCTAGGTTTCAGGAATACTAAAAGCTATGTAGAAAAAAATTTTGCTTGGTTAATCTACTCATAGTAAATAAAATACTATAATTGCTTAAAGCCTTGGTAAGTTTAAGCTTGGGCAAGTTTCTTTCTGATCCTAGTTTTGTCATAGCTTAAATTTTTGCAGAAATACCTACCTTTCAGGCTTGACATATGGTCTAAACAGGATAATGTATAAATCTAACTTTCAGTACATGGCTTCCCACATAGTAATGAATGGATACTGTTATATAATAGAGTGCTTATTCTTTTTAATAACACTTTACCCAACAGAAAAAATAGAGCATATTAAAAGAAATGCTTTTTGGAAATATTTTGTTGAATATACACAGTTTTTAGTTTTTTAAAGATAATGCTACAGGTTCTAACCCCCAAGTGATTTGTTGCCATGGTGTATAACTAGCCTCTTTAGTGATTTTTAGGCATGTGTCTTAATGAAATGTCATGGATGTTCTCTAAGCCTCACACAAAGGTCTCTAGAGGAACCTAATTGCAGCCAGGCTTTTCAGCTAAGTGAGGACAAAATGAAAATAGATAAACATGAAGAGAGGTGTGACAATTATTGTGGCATTAGACACTTGGTTTAATGTAGACCACATTATTATTTTAAATCAATAAAGTATTTCATGTCATAATAAATGTTAGAATGTAATCAAAGTTATAAAATGTATAAAAATTCAGAGGCTGGGTACGGTGGCTCAAGTCTGTAATCCCAGCGCTTTGGGAGGCCAAGATGGGCAGATCACCTGAGATCGGGAGTTTGAGACCAGCCTGACCAACATGGAGAAATCTGTCTCCACTAAAAATATAAAATTACTGGGGCATGGTGGCACATGCCTGTAATCCCAGCTACTCGGGAGGCTGAGGCAGGAGAGTTGCTTGAACCTGGGAGGCAGAGGTTGCAGTGAGCTGAGATCGAGCCACTGCACTCCAGCCTGGACAACAAGAGCAAAACTCCATCTCAAAAAAAAAAAAAAAAAAATCAGAGCATTCGCATATTTGCTTATTATATACTTATATTTTTTTGTTAAAAATTTGTACCAGTACAAATAGGTTTTTATTAGGAACAGTTTAGGAAAATAAAATCACCAATTAAATTGGCATCATTTCTGACAAGAACTGTAATGACAAAGAGTAATAAAAGTTAATATCACAATTCTTGTATTCTGGATTAACTTTCCAAATAACATATATAACATCAATATACTTTTTTTTTCACATGTCAAGTAGTTTTTAGATTAGTGATGAAATAATTTATTGCATTTTAAATTGTAATAAAAAGCCTTATCTTTAAAATTTGATGATAAGCACATCACCTTTTAAATCTCTTCTGGGAAGAAAAATTCTTTATGTAGCACATAACTGGCAAAGAAAAATGTCTCCACTGACTACATTATATTTTTTATCTCAAGAAAAAGTAAATCTCACACAGCTAGCATAAATGCTGAGAAACTATTTGGAATAAGCAGTATTCAGAAGAGGTTATTTTGGTGCTTTAATTTCACATTTCTCTACATTTTCCCTTTTGAATATTGTTTTTCCTTGCAGCCAGACACCACATAAAATAACTCAAGCTGTTTTCAGTGTGTTGCCACTGAAAAGAACAAAGTTAAACCTTAAAAAATTTTTATATCTGTTTTCTGAATTATTTATTCTATAATCATTTTAGTCATTGCATAAATGTTTAGTTCATATTCTCTCACTTTTAATAACAAAATATCACAGAGGGTACTTAAAATATTTTACAGTTTGATCATGGGAAGAAGGTGGAGAGAAGGATTCTAGAATGCCATAGAAACATTGCGAGATGGGAAGTATTTTGAATGCTATAGAGTAGGAAAAGATTAAACAAGTGAATAAATTTACTAGAAAATAGAAACATCTGAAGCTACTAATATGAATTAACATGTTACTATTGAGTCAGGACCACCCCTAAATATAACTCACAGGAATTTCTATACCCCTTCTACAGTAATTTCAAGAAAGATGTCATGTAACTACAAAGAAGAGAAAAAAAAGGAACTTTTTAAAAAACTTACTGCTAGTATATGGAGGCAGCTAGTAAACTAAGGAGAGGAAATAAAATTCTTCATTTTTTATTAAATTTATGATTTAGGTGAAGCATGAAACAGCTCACCTGAAGCTGGCTGGCACTTTAGGAAGGACATTTGTGATAAAGGATAATCTATTTGGAATGAATATTTAGAAATGAAAGTAAGATAGCATAAATCATTATAAGCATCTCCAACTCACTGGTTCAATTAGCAAGTGAGAAAAATAAAGAAGGGTTTTCAAGATAAGTGTTTGTTATTAGACTCTAAGTGAATAGACTATATTTTCTTAGATCAGTTTTATCCCTGCAATGAAAGTACAGAATGTGACTCTAAGTAAATTACAGGAACTGGAATGTGGTTATGAGGAAACTTAACATAAAGTGTTAACATAAAGCCTTCTGTTAGATCAAAAGGGGCTCGGTTAGTTTCGGCTAAACACTAATTGTATTCACATAACTCCAGACCAGAACAAAATCATGCAAGCGGAATATCTTTGATATGTGTGAGGGGGTCATTAGTGCTATTCACATTGGTTCCAGTTCTCATTCTGGACACAAGGAATGATCTCTCCTCTTGAAGTTGAATGTGGCCATGTAATTTGCTTTGGTTAATAAAATGTTTGTACAGTTATGCAAATCATTTGAAGATGGAAGCATGAAAAACCAATGCAGGATCACTAGGTTCCCTTCCCAAGTCAAACACTGAAGAAACACATGCAAAGATGAAGTTTTTGTCATCCTGAGTACATGGGTGATTGATGAATGGATCCTCTCATAGATCAATCGTGTGAGTTTTTATTTTATTTTATTTTCTTAGAGACATGATCTCACTCTGTTGCCCAGGTAGGAGTGCAGTAAAGTGATGATAATAGCTTACTGCAACTTTAAACTCCTGGGCTCAAGCAATTCTCCCATCTCAGCCTCCCAAGTAGCTGGGACTACAGGCATGTACTACCAGATAGTTTTTTACTTTTTCCAGAGATGAGGGTCTTGCTGTATTTCTCAGTCTGGGAAACTCCTGGGCCCAAGTGATCCTCCTGCCTTGCTTGGGCTCCCGAAGTGGTGGGATTATAGGCATGTACCATCACACCTAGCCAGAGGTTTCTGTTTTTTGTTTTTTGGGAGTCAGGGTCTTGTTCTGTCACCCAGGCTGGAATGCAGTGGCACAATTATGGCTCACTGCAGCCTCAACTTCCTCAGCTCATGTGATGCTCCCACCTCAGCCTCCCAAGTAGCTGAGACTAGAGGCATGTGCCACTATGCCCAGTGAATTTTTTGTGGTTTTTTTTTTTGTAGAGACAGGGTCTTACTATATTGCCCAGGCTGGTCTTGAACTCCTGAGCTCAAACAATCTTCCAGCCTTGGCCTCCCAAAGTGCTGGGATTACAGGTGTGAGCCACTGTTCTGGGCCCAGTCTGAGTTTTTAAATTTGCTTTAACTCCTTAAGACTCAGAAGAGCTCTAAAGTTGATATAATCATAGTACTTATATTATAGGAATAATCATAGTACCTATATTATAGGATTATTGTGAGAATCACAGATGATTCATCTTTGGCACTTGATACGCTGCCCAACAAATGGTAACTTTTATCATCCTTGTTAAAACTTTAAAAAATTAGTAAAATGCTTAAAGCTTTCTCTAGAAGTTTTGTATTTTTGCTTCTAAATGATACTTTATAATAAAGTTAACTTTTAATTTATCATTTTAATTTTATGAGTTTTTTTCTTTTTCTTACATTGTTTCTTGCTTCTGAAAACGTGTTAGCATGCAAAAGTCACTGCATGTCTATGCTATGTTTAACACAGAAAGCACATTAATAATCTGATTAGACAGGAAAGGAAAAAGTACCTGCCTCTACAATTCACCCAGGAATGAATGGCAAAAAGGGCAGAGAAGAGAGTTATAATGGGTTAGCCTTTGGCTGCCCAAGGGGTTTGTGTTATGGTATTCTGGGAAACTAGAAGTGAGTTCTTAAGAATCATGTTTCAATATTATGAGAAAAACCAGGGAGTTATTTTCTGAGAACTTGTATTTGAAATCTACTTGTACCTTGAAGTCACTCAAAAGAATGTTAAAATTGACAAGGTCATCACCCTAGAATAATTTTTGGCTGTGAATTTTACAATTGATAAGAAAAGCGTTAACAACTCTTAGAAAGAAGGAGCTCATCTAATAAGTTAGGGTGTAAGTTCAAAAGGGCAAGTTCCTTTTCTCTAATAAATAATTTTGGTCTTCAGTGTACACAGCCGACAGGGCTCTAGGATTTGCTGTAGAATATATAGAGTTATGAAGCTACTTAAATAAAGTCTTTCTATCAGGTTTTGTTGTTGTTGATTAGGGTTTCCGCAATGCAAAAAGGGGCCACTTAATTAATTGGCATATCACTGATTAACTGAGACAATATAACCATTACATAAGTTAAAAGATTAAAATGAAGCAAGGAAGCTATTTTCATATGGCTTTTAAAGTGAGGTTTTCTGTTAAAGTGTGGGCTACTCACAAGTTATTTTCAGAGTCAACTCTGCCTTAATATTCAGAACAGTCTTATAAATTTGTCTCAGATTTTTCCCATTCACACATTTTATCAACCCATACTTCCAGTGAGTTAATCAGTGGAAATAAATGAAGTCAATATTTAATTTTGTTTATTACACATATAGTTTTTCTTCTCTCCCTGATCTGAGAAGAAAACAGGTCCTAATTCACTTTGGCAGCTAACCCAAGACCTCAATGCCTCCTACTTTGCTTATTTTTCTGTTCAGTTCACTGACTAATAAGGCAAATTTACATGGATTGCAGTCCATGGCTTTAGATTGTTAAAGGCAACCACTAGGGCTACCATAAATATTAAAGAACCAGTCTTCTTCTAACTGAAAAATCAACATCTGGATCTGTGCTATAAAACAGCCTCTTGGCATTCTGGAAATTTCATGGTATACAGTTTTACAACTTAAAGCCAATCTTGTCATTTGCAGTGATTAAACAGAAGCATGATTCTTTTTAAGTCTTCATTTAGCTTACAATTTAAAGGTACACTGGACTAAGAACAAAAACATTTCAAAATAGCTGGCATCTTCCTAGTACTTAGAAGCTTTCTAAAGGAAGTTAGTCTAATTAAAGCCTTACAACAGTCTGGTAAGTATAACACTATTACCTCAATTTACATAAAAGAACAGAGAGGTTAAGTGAATTGTTTATGATCACCCCAGTTACGCTGAAGGGGCCCAGGCTTAACTGTGACTCAGTTCCAAATTTGATCTCTGTAACAGCACTAACAGAAATATAGTGCAAACCACAAATGTCACTTAAACTTTTCTGTGATCATAATACAAAAAGTAAAAAAAGAATAAGTGGAATTAATTTTAATAATTTATTTTACTTAGTCTAATACATTTAAAATATTATTTCAACATGTGATCAACTTTAAAATGATTACAGTAATGAGGTCTGCTTTTTTTGTACCAAGCCTTTGAAATCCAGTTTATACTAAAGTACATCTCAATTTGGATTCAAAGTTTTCATCAGAAATACTTAATCTGCATTCATATTTTACAAAAGTTCAAAGGTGAAAAGTATATTCACACAATTACATTATTCCAAACACACTTAAATGTTTTCTAATAATGAAGTTCAGTATTAATTTTCAAAGTGAATTTAAATTAAATTAAAAGATTTAGTTATTTCAGAGTACCAACGATGTGTCCAGTGGCTAGGCTGCCAAGATAGATGAGTGATTATATAGTGTCTGACTGCATATTAGACATTAGAGTTTAGAGTCAGTTTCACATTGTTTCTTTTATCTTTCACATAATCAATTATTAAGATAGAAGAAACAAAAGTAAGAATGATGTATTCAGATTGACTGATTTTTCTTTCTTGTTTTCTAGAAAAATTTTAAAAGGGCAAGTTGATCAAAGACTGGGCTTTTCAGGGAGACATGTTGACCTTAAAGAAAAAGAAAAGCATTCATTTACAGGTCAATTAGATAAACAATATTGAAGAAAGCATGACTCATTTTCCTTATCTTTTAATCAAAGTCCTGGCTATGGGTGATCACTTCATGGGTTTTTGTTGAAGATCAAAGTAGTTTTCCTCTTCCTCTGCACGGCAGCACCGGTTTGTAGCTGTTTCCTTCATGAAATATGTAGTTTATAAGGATCTTTGTGAAATATTGAAATGTGGTAATATATGTCGAAATGTGATAGAGATGATACTTGCCTTCCAAGTGGATATGGTTTGGATATTCATCTCCCCCTAATCTCATGCTTAAATGTATTCCCCAGTGTTGAGGTGGGGCCTGGTGGGAGGTATTTGGGTTATGGGGGAAAATCCCTCACGGCTTGATACTATCCTTGTGACCATGAGTTCTTGCAAGATCTGGTTTTTGACATGTGTGGCACCCCACCCCACCGTCATGCTCTCTCTTGCCCTTCCTATGAGATGTGAGATGCCTACTCCCCATCACCTTCTGCCATGACTGCAAGCTTCCTGAGGCCTCCCTAGAAGCCAAGAAGATATGCTGCAATGCTCCCTGTACAGCCTGCAGAACCATGAGCCAATTAAACCTCTTTTCTTGTGAATTGCCCAGTCTTGGGCACTTCTTTAAAGGAACACAAGAATGGCCTAAAACAGCAGTGTTATTAAAGTTTTCCTCACTTCTTTCTTCACTCTCTCACAGCTTCTTCACTCCTCAGGTGCCCTAGCTTCCATGCTGCCCTTTTTCATGAATTCAGATGCTTTTAGAGAATTCTTCCTTTTTCTTCTGCTCAGTTTTAAATTTTGACTCTTTATTTATTTTTGAGACAGGACTCTGCTCTTTTACCCAGGCTGGAATGCAGTGGCAATCACAGCTCACTGTAGCCTCAACCTCCTGGGCTCAAGCAATCGTCCCACCTCAGTTTCCCCAGTAGCTGGCATCATAGGTGCACACTACCATGCCTCAGCTAATTTTTAAAACATGCTTTTGTAGAGATAGGGTCTTGCTATGTTGAGCAGGCTGGTCCTCAAACTCCTAAGCTCAAGAGATCCTCCTGCCTTGGCCTCCCAGACTTCTAGGATTAAAGGTGTGAGCAACCGTGCCTGACCTCTTCTGCTCATTTGGCTTACCCTATGACTAAATTCTTTCAGGAAAGGATGCTATAATCTGTTTCACTGTAAGGGATGATTGTCACCTTTGCTAGGTATATGAAATATGGGATGATAATTTCAGTAGCAGCAGGCTGTGAAGAACGTTTTAGGGTACAAGAGAGGTGTGAAGTCATATAACTTTATCAGGAACTCACTCTGCCTGACTTTCACAAAATGTCTTCTCCCAACGTCTTGTGCAGAAACTTTAACACAGAGGAGATCACTTCTCTGTTTCATCTGAGTTTAAATACAACATAAAATAGAAAAATTAAGTTATATCTATTGCTAAAAAACAAGCTAAAAGGAATTCTTTTTAGTTCATACAATTCAATTTAGACATCAGTCTTGATAAAGGAGTGCTTTAATACCCCATACATGTATGCTCTGGAGGGCACTGTTAGAATCCACTTCATGCAGAGAAGACTTTCATAATTAAAAACAAAAATCTGTGATAATTCATGCCTAATTATTGGGTATTCCAAGACCCATCTGAAGGACTGGACAAGCAATTATAACCTTGTGCAATATAATGTTGAATAAGGTTACAAAAGGCCTGGGTTCCCAGAAGTTGCTCAGTTCCAAATATTATGAAATATTCTGTCCATGCTGTAGAGCCAATGTTTCATTTCTGGGAAATTATCAGCAAACTGTTATGGATGCTTAGAGTCAGCATGAGAGGGTATCTAAAGTCTTCTTGAAAACTGTTCTTATTCATTGTTAAGTAGTCACCAAGAGTTATTTATAAAAATAAATATCAGATATCAAGAATATGAACACATTGAAAAAAGTTTAAGAAAAAGAACATTACCACTATCTCTCAGTTTCCCAGTGTGTCCATCAGGGATAATCACTACTTGAATTATACTTTTATTACTACCTTATACCTTATTTTCCTTTATGGTTTTACAACATAGTTTTATTACCTAAATAATATGCAGCTCAGTTTTCTTTTTAACTCCATATAAATGTAATTATTGTGTTTGTTTGCAATTTTCTTTTTTGTTGTTCAATAGTATATTCTCCCACCAACATTAAATAAGTGGTTTTAGTTCTTCATTCTTTCTATCACTTGAGGTAGTGGGTGTTAACTGCTATTTAATTGAGGCTTTAAAATATGTTATTATATTCTCTTATTCATGTGTAGGTGTTCTTTATATATTCTGGATACTAATGTGTTGCAAAGAGCTTTTCCCAGTTTATGACTCATCTTTTCATCATATGGTGTCTTCTGATGAAGAGACATTCTTATGCTGTCAACTTTGTCAGTATCTTCCTTTCTGCTTTCTTTCTCCGTGTCTAAGAAATCTTCCTTTTGTATTTAAAAAAATCTTAATTTTCTTCAATTGATTAATATACTTCACTGCCTTTCAGAATTTCGCCTTTTATATTTGCTTTAGTTTATCTGGAAACAATATTTGTGGATGGTGTGAGGTGGGGGGGGTCTAATTTTATGCTTGTTCCCCATATGTGTACCCCCATGTCCGGATATCATTTTTTGTTTTCTCCCACCTCAGACATTTATAATATTTGCTCTGTCACAAATGTGTAGGCTTATTTCTGAGAAATCTATCCCATGGTCAGTATGTCGATCTTTGCATCAGTATAAAAATGCCGTCATTTAAAGGTATACTCGGTTTTGTTATCTCGTGAGTCAGATTTTCTCACCTTGCTCTATTTCTCCACATTGTATTGGCCGTTAATAGCTTTTTGTTCTTCAGTATGCACTGGAGACTCAGCTTTTGACAAACCTTTCACTGACCTAAAGTTATGATTTTGGTTTGATACATCTTGACTGGGAAGATCTTTGACTATATAGATTAATATGGGAAAAGTATTTGTAATATCAAGTCATCCAATTCTTGAATATAGTACATTTTCCAGGTTATTTAATTCTCTAAAGACTTTCTAGCAATTTTTTCTGTAAGCACAATACACATCCTTTATTAGCTTTATTTTAGAAACATCATATTTTTGGTGGTATTAAATATGATATATATGTTCAAACTTCCTGAATCCACACCTAGATGAACTATATATATATAATATAATTTTAATTATATTTAATATATATAAATGCCCTCTTTATTTCTGGAAAAGTGTCTTGTTTTAAAGTATAGTTTCTTATGTATATTGATTATAAATGGTTTTCTAAAATTATATATTATTATTATTGATCTTATTGAGATTTGCTGAGATATTTATCATTTCTGTACTCTTCATTCCATCATGCATCTTTTTTATGCCTCCCATGGATCATTTTCCTTTTGCCTAAAATTGCCCTTTTAGTGATTTCTTTAGTTTAGGTATATTAATTAAATGCTTCCCTTAGATTTGTGTGTTTTTTTTTTAAGTATTCTTATTTTTCTTCCTTTTACTGAGTGTTTTCACTAGGTTGGCATTTATGTTTTAGTAGTGAATTGAAAGTATTACATCAACTTCTGACTTCCTTTTTTTTCTTGTTGAGAAATCAATTTTCAATCTTATTATGAAACCTGAAGAAAATATTCCTTTTTTATTTTTGACTGCTTTTAATATGTTCCTGTTTGTTTTGCTTCCAATAATTGTACTCTGATGTATGTATTAGTACATTCTCAGGCTGTTTATCATTTATAAAGAAAAGAGGTTTAACTGACTCACAGTTTGGCATGGCTGGGAAGGTCTCGGGAAACTTACAATCATGGCAGCAAGGGAAGCAAACACATTCTTCTTTACATGGTAGCAGCAAGGAGAAGTGCAGAGCAAAGCAGGGTGGGAAAACCTCTTATAAAACCATCAAACCTTGTGAGAACTCACTCACTATCATGAGAACAGCATGGAGGTAACCACCCTATGATTCAATTCCCTCCCACTGTGTTCTTCCCATGACACAGAGATTATGGGAAATAGAATTCAAGATTAGATTTGGGTGAGAGCACAGCCAAACCATATCAATGTACATAGATGTGGGGTTGTTTTTTGTTCTTTCTTATAGTGGTTATAGAACTTCTTAAATTTATGGCTTAATGAATTTTAGCATTCTCGGCCATTATCTCTTCAGATTTTGTTTCTGTTTTATTCTTTCTCTCTTCTGCCTCTTGGATTCCAATTACATCATGGGATTGTATCCCTTATGACTTCTATATTTATCTTTACATATTCATTCTTTCATCTCTTCAAGATTCATTTTTTTTTTTTCTTTTGGGCACACACACTCCCCATCCCACAGTGCAGGGGCACCAACACCCTCCATCCCACAGCGTCGGGGCACCGACACCCCCCATCCCTGCTAGGTCTTGGGTGATTTTTAGCAGGGCCAACTCACAGGAGTATGGTTAAAGGCTGTGGTGGTGGTAACTGGCTCTTTTTAAGTGGGTTTCGATGTAATATTATCTAGAAACTTCTACCTCGCCAGCTCACAGGGCAAGGATTTGACCTCAGTTCTTAACGACTGAAGCTTTAGGTTCTTGAACTCTTTAAAAATCCTTCCCCAAGTGCTTGCGGCTCTTCCAGAAAGCCCGGAGAGAGGACTCTTCTCTTTTTTTATTTATTATTATTATTTTTTTTAGAGAGGGAAAGGAGTAGAATAAAAGAAAAAAGAAAGAAAGAGAAAGAGGGAGAGAGAACGAAAACCTTGTTCTATTGCTCAGGATTTCATTTAAATCTGTAAAATGCTTATGCAATTACTAAAAAGTGATTTATTTCCTATTATGTCATCACTTTTAGAATAGGTATAATATTGAAAAAATATATGTTTTATGGAT
>CAUYQU010061977.1:0-16923 GCA_963574635.1 Cheracebus regulus | reverse complement strand
GGGGTGGGGAGTTGGGGAGGGATAACATGGGGAGAAATGCCAGATATAGGTGATGGGGAGGAAGGCAGCAAACCACATTGCCATGTATGTACCTATGCAACAATCTTGCATGTTCTTCACATGTACCCCAAAACCTAAAATTCAATAAAATATATATTTTTTAAAAAATGAACAAATCAGAAAAAAAGTAAATACCCAAACCACAAAAACACAAATTTTTGTATTTGATTTATTTTTAAATTAAAAATCAAAAATGAACATAACAAGACATGATATTTGATAAAAAGCATGACAAAGATTTGAGCTGTGTGACCTTGGAAAAGGTTTTCAATGTCTACGCTGTTCTATATTCTTATTTCTAAAAGGAATGTATAAGATTATTGTGCGAATTAGAGTTAGCAGAATTATTAGTTACCGATCTTAGAGCTCTTTCCCACTTCTTTTCTTTCCATCTTTTTCAGACTGGGTTTCTTGACGAGCAGCCTCTGAGATGGAAGTTATGAATGAAGTTCATTGAGATATGCTGTGTTGGTGATCATCCAGGAGGGAGTAACAGAAGGCAGATGGGCAAGAGAAGTTGGGCTGCAAGACAGCCTCAATAGACATTTCTGTCAACCCCATAATGACTTCTGAAGCCAGGTGTTCCATGTTGAGATAGGGGCTAGGCATCTATATTCCACAAGACCAGACATTGGTTATAGGCTGCCTGGGAACTGGGGCTTGTCTTTCGGTGAGAAGCTCTCTTCATTCAGTTGAGGGTATCACAGCATAGTTGCAGATATAAGTACTCCGGTCATGAAGGGGGTTTTGGTGAAATGCCAAAGTTTCACTTCACTTTGGCAACAGGCTGGCATTCCTAATGAGACTGAAAGTTAAAGTTAGGTACATTGTTGGCATTGTTTTTTGTTTAAATGTTGTCCACGAACAATAACACGGCACTGGACATTGAGAGCTATAGGATTCTGAGTGAGAGTTTCCTCCTTCATGAGAGTGAGGGAGAGACAAAGAAAGAAAGAAAATTCTGTGCAAGAGACTGCCTTCCGTTATACCCCCTTTCCTTCCTACCTTAGGCATTGTTTTGTAACGGTACAGCCCTTACCGCTGTAGCAGTCGCCTTCTAGAAATTTTAAAAAATGAGGAGGAAAAAAGATCAAGCCAGAACCCACCTGATGCCATTCAGTAACTAAATTAGACAATTTTGGAACTTCTTACCTAGCTGTCTTTATGACAGAAGATATTCTCTTTCCTGGTGTTTTAGGCATGTTTTGTTCTTAGGGTTCTGCTTGGAGAAAAAAAAGTATCTGAATTAATGTAGGGTTTTAGAAGATGGAGATCTAGCATATAATAGATGTTTAATATTGTTTTCCTCCTCTATAACTCAAAAATAGTTTTTACCAGATTCAGCTGTGTGGGACTCTTAAAAATCTTTCATTTTGTAGAGCTAGGTTTTGTAATAAGCACAGCATCTGATGGATATAATTTTCACATATGAAGTATCATGCTTTACTATCTGGGGAAAAAAGTCTCCTAAACAGAATTTATACATTAAAGGATATCTGCTTTATACATTAGCTGATATCCATCCATTTGAACAATACTAGTAAATAATATTTTAATGCAGGGATAACTGCAGGATCTCGTGATGTCAGATGTATGCCTCCACCTGAATGACCTCACATTTCTGTTCATCTAAAATCCTTATTACTTTTTGTAGCTCTGCTCATGCCATCAGGCTGCCCATTGCCAAGGCCCACTGCAGAGCAAGTGTTTATCAACCCAGCTCTTGGCACCTTTCTGTGTCTGTAGTGATCTACAATGACTTCAGAAATCAGTAATCAAATCCTACTAGAGCTAGGTGCAAATAATTAATGCAGAAACCCTCAATAAAATCACGAATGACTCTTTTTTTCCATACATTTTACCAGAGGTCCATCAGTATTGTTGGGTTATTCTCTGAATTTTAGCTTTTCAACCACATGTGGTTTGAAAAGAAATAGACTGTAGATGGATGATGCCTTTAGTCATTCTTTGCCTTATGGCATCTGTACTTTCTTGAGTAACAGTGACATTAGTAGTAATAGTTGGTATATGTTAAATTTTTACTGCATTGGGAACAGTAATAAACACTCTATAAGATGTTATTTTCTCTTAATGAAGTCCATCAAAATGAGTAAGATCATTTCAGTTTTAAAGGTGAAAAAAATTAAGACAAATGTTCAAGATCACATGGATCAATTGTACGGTCCTGGCCATTCAATTTACATTTTCTTTACTTTGTTAGGTATTAATTTAAATATTGTAGACCCATGCACAGATATGGACATATACACATTTAGCTTTTCCTGTTTTTGGTTATTTCAACTACATGCCAACAACTCTGAAAATCACAGTGGTATAAATAAATTGTCCGTATTTTGAGAATAGTATAGCCAAAGCACTGAATCCACATAGTGGAATTCAATCTTCTGTTGCACTTTTTTTTCTAAAATATTTGTCCCAATTATTACAAATAAATTGTTAATGCACACGGCAGTATTTCATAGACTGGTTATGTCACACAGTCTGTAGTCATCTTTGAAAACTCAGGCTCTCTTTAAAAGAAAGAGAAGTACTCTACTGAAAATATGTTCAATGATATGGCTCCATAAATACACATTTTTGCATCTCATTTTCATGAAGATCTCATGGGTACAGCAGTCACCGAGCATTACTGAAACACTTCCATGCCAGAAAAACAATATAACTCAAGAGACTCAATATAAAATTATTATTATTTTAAGTGTTATTACTTTTATAGCTACATGAATGCCTGTGGTGCTTTGCAGCAAATAAAATACATGCTATCAAATAAATGTATACAAAATATCAGAACTAAAGAGCTTACAATTTAAAGACTAAACTAGCAAAAGACTGCAGGTGCTTAAAAAATGAGGACAACACTGCCTTTGGAGATGGGGATGAAAGAAGAAAAATATGTAGTTCTGAATTTTGGAGGATGCTAAGACAGCAGATTTATTCAACCATTTCACTGTTATTTAGAGCACTGGAAATAGTCAAGTCATGCACATCAAAATTCAATCTATTAAGGGTGAAAAATGAAATATACATTTTTGAAAATCAACAACACATCAATGCTAGGACGTAGTGGAAAATGAGTACAAATGTTTTCATCCTATACTGCGCCACCCTTTTCAGCGTTCTCCTTCCTTCCCTCCCAAGGCTGTCTTCAGAAACTCTGTTTTTCCTCCTGTGTACTCTTCTTCCCGGTTTCCTTCTTCTCCCTTTTACTCACGGGAGCTATGCAGGGCCCTTCATGATTTCAAGTGTTCTACCTTTTCACTGTTATCTCTTGGTGATTCCTGCACCAACACCGACTCTCAAGTCAGATTAAACTACTTACAGCTGCCTAAACTACCTGAAATTCTAATTCTCAGGTCAGAAAAGCTACAAATAAACATAACCCAACTTGCTGCTCCCTTGCTGTCCAGTTCTTCTCCAAGGGGAGATTCCTGTTTGACTCCACTCACTCATCCCAGATCTTGACATTTTCAGAAGATCTCTGCTCTCTCAGGCTTGGCTGTGCAGCCAATTGTTCCCACCTGTCCTCGTGCATATTCCTGTGAGGTCAAGGTGGATGTGTTTTCTCATTTCTACAAAAGCCTGAGGCCAGCTCCTTTGGAGAAGGGTCGTCTTATATCTCTAGTCCACTCCAGGCTCCACACTCTTTGTCCTCTCCTTAAACCCCCTCAGTCACAAACCCAGATCCCTGACTCCCAACATGACAACATCATTTTATGATTTTATGATTCCCACTCCCTCTTTTTCTAATAGTCTCCATCATCTGATTGACAATGACATAACAAGCATTTCCCCTATTCCAGGCTAATAAGGAATACACACACACATACACACACACACAAGAGAGAATGAGAGATGGAGTCTCACTTTGCTACCCAGGCTGCAGTGCAGTGGTGTGATATTGGCTCACTGTAACCTCTGGTTCCCAGGTTCAAGCAATCAAGTGATTCTATTGCCTCAACTTGCCAAGTGGCTGGGTATACGGGTGCATGTCACAAAACCCGGCTAATTTTCGTATTTTTAGTAGAGATAGGTTTTTGCCATGTTGGCCAAGCTGGTCTCAAACTCCTGACCTCAGGTGATCCACGCGCCTCAGCCTCCCAAAGTGCCGAGATTACAGGCGTGAGACACAGCACCAGGCCAATAGGGAAGGTATTTTCTAGATGTGTTCTTAGACAATAATTCTTGTTTAGCTGGATTTCCTCTCCCTGTTCCCCTCACCCTCAGCCAGGGAGGCCCTTCAGTCCACTCAGAAATAAAAATTGGATGCGTATAATTATTTAGAAAACCTAGATACCAGCAGAGACTAGGTGATATCAACGAGGGAAACAATAATGGGAGACTTCAAGGGATGACTGATGCTTAATCCTACAGGAAAACTCTTGGAGGTCTTGTGAATACAGACCTTGCTAAGGGATAAGGGGTCAGGAGTATTTATGTGTGCTCACATCTGTCATTCATTGTTTAAGAGCTTCCATCAGAAGGACATTTACTCAGGGACAGGATTTAGCAGCCAGCCTCAGGGAAAGCTTCTAAACAAGATATAGAGGCTGACTGTTGAAAGGCAGGCTGGCATGTGTGGGCATAGCAAGGTGGATGAAAGCATATGGGTGGAGCACCAAGAGCATCTGCCATCATTTGACCATCATCATATTCTCGGACCACTTCAGGTTGTGGCTCTAAGAATGTGGAACCTTTGCAGCCTTCTCATCTTCACATTATCTCACAGAACGTGTGTTCTGCTACTAACTTACTTCATTAGATTTCAACAAATACATAAGATACTACTAACATATGAAACACAAGGTGATACCATTTGAAGCTCTCCTGCATGTATTTTGTAGAGTGATCACTTAATCTGACATCATTTCTTATTGGTGCTCCTATGCATCAGGCACACAGTGAGATATAAACAGCTGAAGGCAATTGGAAGTGTGACACCCTTCCTCTGATTTCCTTTATTCTCTCCCATCCTTATTTCCTAAAACACACTACATTTTAACAGCACAAACATAATTCAAGATTCTTGACAAAAAGTGACGATGATACATCATGGTGGAAGATCCTTTGTCATTCTTGATCATGTGTAAAATATAATAACATCAACAAAGAAAAGTAGTTACAACATAACTAGAATTTAGAGTGCACGTGGGGAATGAGAGAATAGAGGTAGATAGGAGTTTAGCATGTATTAACCCATTAGAAAATATATTACAGCATCAAGTAATGGCCACTATGACAATAATTAAGAATACAGATGGGTCTGAGTGTGGTGGCTCACGCCTGTAATCCCAGCACTCTGGGAGGCTGAGGCAGGTGGGTCACCTGAGGCCAGGAATTCCAGACCAGCCTGGCCAACATGGTGAAACCCCATCTCTATTAAAAATAGAAAAATTAGCTGGGCGTGGTGGCAGGCACCTGTAATCCCAGCTACTCAGGAGGCTGAGCAAGGAGAATCACTTGAACCTGGGAAGTGGAGACTGCAGAGAGCCGAGATGGTGCCATTGCACTCCAGCCTGGGTGACAAGAGCAAAATTCCATCTCAGAAAAAACAAAAACAAAATGGAGGATATCTGTCCCATTCAAATTTGTAGACTCTGGTCAGAGTGCACAGTCTTAGGTGCTGAGTCTTGCTAGAGAAATAAATGTGTGTGCTAGATTTTTCCTCCTTCCATGTTAGCAGAAAGTGCATTTTAGTGCTGAACTGAAAAAGTTCCCCAGACCTGATGTCTTTCAAAGACATCAGAGGTCTTTCCTGCTGAACTGTGAAAGGATTTAAAGTTCTTCCACACTTGAGAAAGCTGTTTAAATAAGGAAAAATTTGGTTATTGCTCTCATAACTGTTTGATCTTTCCATTTGTTTAACAAAATGTGTGCTATCTCAACTGTTAACCACAGGATGAGATGTGTTCTGAGTCAGAATAAAGGCCTTAGTGGAAAGGCCAACATTTGACTCATCCTAGTGATACAAAATCCTTACAAATCTGGCATAATATGTGAGTCCTATCTATTCATGCAGGTGTTCCAGCAGATGCTGACATTTTCTCCATTCTCTTCAGCAGAACACTTTGAACTGATTTGCTGACTGTTGGATTTAGAAGTCTACGACAATGAGAAATTTTAAACAGTTCCTTTCTGGAAAACTAGTGTATGTGTGATTGTGTATACGTGTATGTATTTGTATTTGTGTGTGTGTGTGTATGTGTGTGTGTTAGAGAGAGAGACTGTGTGAGTGTATATGCATGTTTTAGAGAAAAAAAATAGCAATCACCAAAAAAATGCAATTAATGAAGATTTTCTGTGGACACTTTTTTTGAATTCCACAGTCTACTTTAAACACTCTGAATGCTTGTAATTAAACACTCTTCTGTGAAAAGATAGAGACTGCTGAGTCTTTAGAAAGCATCTTTTCAGATTAAAATATCTATTTTCCTTTCTTTAATATTTGTCTCTGTAGAGGGACAAATTAGAAATAATTAAAGTGAGTACAGGAACACCAAACTGTCATGAATGCCTGTTTTGGATATGTTTTTAAATAATATGCAAAATGAGACGATTTGAAGCCTTACCTCTATAGCAAAGGACAGGTAAACAGGAGAGAATGTAGTTTACAAGATCAAAGCTAAAAAGGGTCAAATGAAATTTTTGAAAACACTCTCTAGAGCACATCATGAGTAAGTATAAAACATTGGTGATACTTTCTAATTAGCAACATCACTGGGCCAAATTGCTGTTCAGACATATACACTACATGCATGATATTTAAATATGGCAGTGGAATTCAATTGAATTGCTAAATCAAACAAGGTGGTGGTGTCAGTGTGACTGAAGGGTCGGAGAAACAGTCTTACAGTAACCCATAGCAGATTTTAACAGCTGCTATATAGTTTCCTATTTGTTTCTTCAAGGGTGAGAAAAAGGAACCTAACTCCTGTGCTTTCTACTTTGTGGGGAGGATGTAGTCAAGTAGTCTTGCTCACTGACTAAGAACCTAGACCCTGGAAACAGTGAGATCTTCTGTGGAAGGGACAGCAAAGACATTTCTGATGAAGATTGCAGAAGAAACTGAATGTAAAAGATCCATATAAGGCCAGCACACAGTAGGTAGTCTTTATATCTGAATCTTCTAGCCGTTCTATTTCTTCCAGGTTGAGTTACTCAAATTCAGCAGATGATCAATCTTGTTTTTTTTTTTTTTTTTTTTTTTAATGAAAGAGAGAAAGGAAGAGGAAGAGATTTTAGAAAAAGAGAGAAAAGGAGAAAGAAAGATCAATCTTGTTTTGAGATAATATCAAATAAAAAGTATATAGTTTTGTTTTGTTCCAACTTTATTTGAAACACACATGCGAATTTTGTAAACCAGAAATGTAATGGGTAAAAAGTTGAATTTAGGCTTGGTCTTGGTGCATATATGAAGGAAACAAAATGCCAGCACTGTGTTTCTATATGATGCAGCCATCTCAGGTGAGTGAAAAATTCCATTTATGATGTTGTGCTTAGATAAATCTGTAACTGGAACAATAAAAGATATCTCTGGCAAGTGTTATTTGTGAAGGGTGAATCTACTACTATGGGTAGTACACTAACCATATTTTTTTTACTAAATTTATTTTAATTTATTTAATGAAAAAGTGAATATGTAAATTTAAAAATCAAATAAGGCTAAATTTTCAAAATGAAAAGGAACAGTCTTTTGCTCAATCCCTTCCTGTTCCATAGTTCTATCAAAGGTGAACACGTTCAAATTAAATCCTATTTTCAGGCAAATGCTCTAGTGTAGCTAAATAAGATGATAAAGAAAGAAAGCTATTTCCTGGCTTAACAATATTAGGTATCACTTAATATAGTAATTGAGGCTTAATTTCTCTTATTGCACCATCTTTACATGTTACGCTCCCAATATTGTAAGATGTCAGTATTTTTTGTTAAGCTGTCACAGTTTTTATTTTATGGTTTATAATTTATATATAATGTCTGACTTATTCAGGAATTAGGTGAATAAACTTTTTATTTCTTATACACATGTCTAAATTCTTTTTTGACATTAACAAAACACACACCCTACTGGAGAGCCTTCTACTGGTGATGTGAGCTTGAGTTTGAGAAAGCAGAAGACAAAGCCACACACTCAGTCCCAGACTTTCAGGATTAGAACACATAACCCAAGAGTGTGGAGCTGAGCCTTGCCTCCTGAAAGCATCCAGAAACAAAGCCATTCAACCATATCCAACTTGTCCCACAATCAAATCCTCAAGGAAAATAAATATAATAAAAATAAAAAGCCACATCCAAAGGATAGCAACTTCAAAGAATAAAGGAACCTCAGCTCTCACAGATGAGAAAGAACCTGTGCAAGAACTTGCCAACTCTAAAAGCCAGAGTGCTTTCTTACCTCCAAATGATTACACTAGCTCCCCAGCAATAGATGCTAACCAGATAGAAATGGTGAAATGTCAAACATAGAATTCAGATTCTGGATGGCAAGGAAGTGCATCAAGATAAAAGAGAAGAATTAAACCCAATCCAAGGAAAACAGTAAAACAAACAAAGAGTTGAAAGACAACATAATCATTTTAAGAAGAAAACAAACTGAACTTCTAGAAATGAAAAATATACCACAAGAATTTCAAGATACAATTGGAAGTATTAACAACAGAATAGACCAAGCTGAGGAATGAAACTCACAGCTTGATGACAACTCCCTTGAAGCAACACAGAGAGACCAAAAAAAATAAATAAAAAATAAAAATAAAAAATAATTTTAGAAAGTGAATTAAATATTCCAAGAAATACGGGATTATACAAAGAAATCAAATCTACAACCCATTGACATTATAGAAATAAAAGGAGAGAATAAAAACAACTTGGAAAACATATTTGAGGATATAATCCATGAAAATTTCCCAATCTCACTAGAGAGGTCAACATGTAAATTCAAGAAATTCAGAGAACCCGTGTGAGATAATATGCAAAGTGACCATTCCCAAGACACATAGTGATCATATTCTCCAAAGTTAGCATGAAAGAAAAAAATCTTAAAGGCAGCTAGATGAAAAGGAGGGGTAGCTTACGAAAGGAAATCCATCAGGCTAACAATGGACCTTCAGAAGAAACCTTACCAGTGAGAAGAGATTAGGAAGCTATTTTCAGGGGTTTTTTGTTTTGTTTTGTTTTTGTTTGTTTGTTTGTTTTTTGAGACAGTGTCTCAGTTTGTTGTCCAGGCTGGAGTGCAGTGGCACGAACTTGGCTCACTACAACCTCTGTCTCCCGGCTTCAAGTGATTCTCCTGCTTCAGCCTCCCAAGTAGTTGGGCTTAAAGGACATGCCACTATGCTCAACAACATTTTGTGTTTTTAATAGAGAAGGGTTTCACCATGTTGGCCAGGCTGGTCTCAAACTCCTGACCTCAAGTGATCCTCCCACCTCAGCCTCCCAAGTGCTGGTATTACAGGCATGAGCCACCACACCCAGCCTCAATATTTTTAAAGAAAATAAATTTCAACCAAGAATTTCAATATCTTGCCAAACCAAGCTTCTTAAGCAAAGAAGAAATAGAATCCTTTACAGACAAGCTAATGCTAGGGGAATTCTTTACCATCAGATCTCCCTTATAAGAGATCCTAAATGGAATGCTAATGGTGGAAAGGAAATAATGATATATACTACCACAAAGAGTCACTTAAGTAAAGACCCTACTGACACTATTAACCAACTCTATAATCAAGTCTACGTTGTAACCAGTTAACAACATAACAGAATTAAATTCTCACATATCAATATTGACACTGAATACACATGGGTTAAATTCCTCACTTAAGATACATAAAATGGCAAATTGGATAAAGAGGCAAGACGCAACTGCTTGCTGTCTTCAAGAGATCTTTCTCATAAGTAGTAAAACACATAGGCTCAAAGTAAGGGGACGGGAAAGATCTATCAGGCAAATGGAAAACCAAAAACAGCAAGGGTAACTATTTTTATGTCAGATTAAACAGACTTTAAACCAACAGTGATCAAAAAAGACAAAGAAGGGCATTACATAGTAATAAAATGCTCAATCCAACAAGAAGATTCAACCATCCTAAAGATATACACACCCAACATTGAAGTACCTAGATTTATAAAACAAGTCTTTAGGGATCTACAAAGAGATTTAGATAACCACGTAATAACACTGGGGGATTTCAGTGCCCCACTGACAGCATTAGACAGATTATTGAGGCAGAAAACTAACACAGATATTCTGGAGTTAAACTCAATTACTTAACCAACTGGACCTAATAGACAGTTACAGAACACTCCACCCAACAACAAAAGAATGTATAATGTTCTCATCTACACACAGCATATACTCTAAGATTGACCACATCCTTGGCCATAAAGCAAGTCTCAACAAACTCAAAAATACATAAATCATAACAAGCATACTTTTGGATCACAATGCAATAAAAATAGAAATTAATACCAAAGAGAGAAATCATGGAATTTAAACAATTGTCTCCTAATAATTTTGGAGTAAAAAAGTAAAATTAAGGCAGAAATAAAACATTATTTGAAACTAATGAAAACAGACACACAACATATCAGAATCTTTGTAAAATAACTAAAACAGAGTAAAGAGGAAAGTTTATGGCAGTAAAAACCTACATCAAGAAGTCAGAGAGATTTCAAATTAACCACCTAATGTTACAACTAGAAGAACTAGAGTAACAAGAGCAAACCAAACCCAAAGCTAGCAGAAGAAAAGAAATAACCAAAATTAGAGCTAAACTGAACACAACTGAGATGCAAAAATCCATAAAAAAGATTAAAGAAACCAAAAGGTGGTTCTTAAAAAGATTAAACAAGATTGATAGACTACTATCCAGATTAATTTTTTTAAAAAGATCCAAATAAACACAATCAAAAAGGAAAAAGGTGACATTACAACTGACCCCACAGTAGTACAATAAAGCCTTAGAGACTGTTACGAATATCTCTATGCATGCAAACTACAAAACCTAGAAGAAATTGATAAATTCCTGAAAATATACAGCTTCTCAAGATTGGACCACAAAGAAATTAAAATCCTAAAAAGATCAATAATGAATTCAAAGATTGAATCCAAAATAAAGCCTACAAAAACAAAAACAAAAAAAAACCCTACCACACATATAAAGAAGAGTGAGTACCAATCCTGCTGAAGTTATTTTTAAAAAGTCAAAGGGGAGGTAGTCCTCTAACTCATTCTACGTAGCCATCATCATTCTGATACCAAAGACTTCCAGAGACACAGCGAAAAAAAGAAAACTTGAGGCCAATATCTCTGATGAACACAGACACAGAAATCCTCTATAAAATACCGGCAAACCAAATCTAACAGTGTATCAAAAAATTAATTTGCCACCGTCAAGTGGGTTTTATTTCTGGGATGCAAGTTTTGTTTACCATACGCAAATCAGTAAATGTGATTCATCACATAAACATAATTAACAACAAAACACATTATCATCTCAATAGACATAGAAAAGGCCTTTGATAAAATTCAACATCTTTTCATGTTAAAAACCCTCAACAAATTAGCCATCAAAGGAACATACTTCAAAATCATAAGAGCCATCTATGACAAGCCCATTATGCTGAATGGGTGAAACCTGGAAGCATTGCCGCTGAGAACTGGAACAAGACAAGGATTTTCATTCTAACCACTGCTATTCAACACAGCCCTGGAAGTCCTAGCTGGAGCAATTAGGCAGGACAAAGAAATAAATAAATGCATCAAAATAGGAAGAGAAAAATCAAACTATCTCTCTGCTGATGTTACAATTCTGTACCTGCCAAACTGCATAGACTCCACAAGAAGCCTTCTGCAACTAATAAACAAACTCAGTAAAGTTTCACCATACAAAATCAAAAATTAGCAGCATTTATATACACCAGTAATTGTCAAACTAAGAGCCAAATAAAAACACAATCTCATTTACAATAACCATAAAAAGAATAAAATACCTAGGAATAGAGCTTAACAAGGAAGTGAATTACTTCTACATTGAGGATTACAAAGAAACTGCTGAAAGAAATTAGAGACAATGCAAACAACAACAACAAAAAATTCCATTCTCATGGATAGGAAGAATCAATATTGTTAAAGTGTCTGTACTAGTCCATTCATGCACTGCTAAAAAGACTACATGAGACTGGGTAGTTTCTAAATAAATTAGGTCTAATTGACTCACAGTTCTGCAGGCTGCACAGGAAACATGGCTGGGGAGGCCTCAGGAAACTTAAAATCATGGTGAAGGGGAAACTGACACACCTCACATGGCTGGAGAAGTAGGAAGAGAGAGAAAGCAAAGGGGAAGGTGTCACACACTTTTAAACAACCAGATCTCCTGAGAACTCTATCATGAAAAAGCACTAGGGGGATGGGTCTAAGCCATTAGAAACCAACCCCATGATTTGATCATCTCCCACTAGACCCCACCTCCAACAATAAGGATTACAATTTAACCTAAGATTTGGGTGGGAACACAAAGCCAAACTATGTCATTGGCCATACCGTCCAAAGCAATTTATAAATTCAATGCTACTCCTGTGAAATTGTCAATGTCATTTCATAGAATTTTTTTTTAAATCAAAATTCATATAGAACCAAATAAGAGCTCCAATGTAACCCTAAGCAAAAAGACAAAGCCAGAGGCATTGCACTATCTGGCTTCCAACTATGCTACAAGGTTACAGTAACCAAAAAAGCATAGTACTGTACAAAAAACAGTCATACAAATCAATGGAAAAGAATAGAGAAGAACCCATAAATAAAGCCACACCCTTACACTATCTGATTTTCAGCAAACCTGAAAATAACAAACAGCAGGAGATGGACCCCCTATTTAATAAATATGCTGAGACGACTGGCTAGCCATATGTCAAAGACTGAAACTAAGCCCTATCCTTTCACCATATATGAAAATTGACTCAAGATGGATAAAAGATTTAAACGTAAGACTGAAGACAGTAAAAATTCAATAACATATCCTAGGAAATCATTTTGGACTTCAGCCTTGGCAAATAATTTATGACTAAGTCCCCAAAAGTAATTGCAACAAAAACAAAAGTTGTTTTACAACTAAAGAACTTCTGCACAGTGAAATAAGTTAACAACAGAGAAAACAGATAACCTATAGAAGTCGTGATTTGCAAACGATGCATCCAACATAGGTCTAATATCCAGAAGCTATAAAGAATTTAAACAAATCAGCAAGCCAAAACCAAATAACCCTGTTAAAAAATGGGCAATGTATATGAAGAGACACTTCTCAAAAGAAGACATGCATGAGTCCAATAAATATATAAAGAAAGGTCATCATCATCCATCATTAGAAAAATGCAAATCAAAAGCACAATATGATACCATCTCACATCAGTCAGAAATGGCTCTTATGAAAAGTCAAATAACAGAAACTGGTGAGATTGCAGAGAAAAGAGAACAACTTATACATTGTTAGTGGGAATGTAAATTATTTCAGCCACTGTGGAAAGAAGCTGGAGATTTCTCAAACCTCTTAAAACAAAGATACCTTCCAATCCAGCAATCTCACTATTGGATATACACCCAGAGGAAAATAAATTATTCTACCACTAAGATACATGTGTATGTCTGTTCATTGCAGTGCTGTTTACAATGCCAAAGGCATGGAATCAACCAAGATGCTTATCAATGGTAGATTGGCTAAAGAAAATGTTGAACAATGAGAACACATGGACACAGGGAGGGGAGCACTATACGCTGGGGTATGTTGGGGGGAAATAGGGGAGGGACAGTGGGGGGTGGGGAGTTGGGGGGAGGTAGCATGGGGAGAAATGCCAGATGTAGGTGAAGGGGAGGAAGGCAACAAATTACACTGCCACATGTGTATCTATGCAACAATATTGTATGTTCTTCACATGTACCCCAAAACCTAAAATGCAATAAAAAAAACAAAAAACAAAAAACAAACAAACAAAAAAGAAATCTTTTATCCTTTAAAAGCCTAGTTTATATTTTATAGCATTGTTTGCTAAATGCTCAACGTCTATTGTAGACATTAGGCAGCTGTCCTTTGAAACACCAGCTGTTTTTAAACTTTATGGACCTGTTTGATAACTGGCATACAAATCACCAGAAATTTTATTCATAAAAACAAGGCCGTTTATATCTCAAGTTGGATGAAAGGAATTTGAACTTTCTTTCTATAGTATAGTGTATTTAAACCATAAAGTGATAGATTCTATATGTTGCTCATTTAATTGGCATATTGAATCAGTGTCCAAACCTAAATTACAAATTGAGTAAAAAAAAGTAATGGAAAAATCATTATCTATTGACAAATAGAGAAAACAAAAACCTAAGTTAATATTGTTTCAATTAATTCACTCTTAATCAGCCAACATCCTCCCCACTCAAGTTTTAGCCATCATTACAATTTTCTTCCTTTCTCATTTAATAAATTGTCCCCAATTAGTTCTTGGTTACAATTTAGGGTAATTATTTATTTTCAGGGTTCCAATTATGGATACCTTTTCAAGCTGTTTTTCTTATAATTTTTATTCAATATTCCCTAGAGGACATTTACACCAACACTCTAACTCTTCCTTTGCTGACTATCTCACTGATAGAAGATATTATTTTTAAAAGTTTGAAATGCGAAGCACTAGTTCCTTCATGTAATTCCCAAGGAATATAATTGCCCTTCATTCCAAAATAAAATATCTATGAGCTATTCTTTTGGAAGATACCTGTATCAGGATCATTAAGAGAATGACTAAAATTTTATTCTGTAAAGACAGAAATCAACCTATGTGGTTTTATTATTGGACATTATTCATCCAATTTGTTCATGTTTAATTTTAATTGAAAAGAATCAGGATAGTATCTTAGTATATAAACAAGGTTTAAAACTTCTGGTTGAAACTACTGTTTGAAATTTTAAAACGCCATAAAACCAAGCACAAAAATTAAGAACAGGGCAGATACATAATCTTGCTTTATTGAAAGGCCAGATAATCACATTCAGGCTTACACATTTCATATTTTAATATTTACAATTTGAAGTTTTAAATTTAAGTAATGATGTAATTTGTTTTGGGGTTCTTGTTTAGTTGACATTAAGAAATAACTCTGGTTTTCAATTTTCATCTGAGTCATTTGTTATCTGTAATTAAATCCATCCAGGGCATTTTGGCAAGTGCATGCATACATCATGGGAATCATGAACTGGGGAATCTAAATCTACATTGCATATTACCTATGTAATTTAATCTATGCTATTGAACCTTCCTAAGTCTGTTTATCCATCTTTAGAATGATACAGATACCAATAATGTAAAGGGAGCCCACTCTAAGAAATAATATATAAATTATTAAGTCAAAGAACATCCAAATCCACCTAAACTATACTTGCTTACTTTCTAAATTTTAATTAGAATTCCTAAACAGATTAACACACCCAGAAGAAAATGTTTTAAATAAATTACTATTATTGAATAACTTGCTAGATCAAAGTGACTGGCTTTTGCAATTTATAAACGGTAGTTTTAAAAATAAATTATTACCTTGCATATTACATAAGTTAGTGTACATTTATGCCTTTTTTATTTATCAATTCATTTAGGAATACTTGCTATGTACAAGACCAAGTGCTAGATTCATAGCTGAAGAAAACATGGTCTCAGCCCTTATAGTGTTTACCTCATATAATCAATTTTAGCAACTGCAGACAATGTAACAAAATTGAGTTTCTGAGCTTATAAAGCAAGAGCTCAGTCACCTGTATGGGCAGTTCTGAAAATCAGTAAACAATTTAACATTCATATTAAATTACCACATTTTGTGATATGTACAAATGTCCTAAGGAATAGTAAATATGAAATTATTTGTCAGAAAAGTATTGTAAATCATAAATATTACACTATGAAATAGAGTTCATTTTGTATAGGTCTATAAATGTCCTTAAGGGTCTCAAGTGTATATTTGGGAAAAAGAAAAAAAATGAAATTTTTTATTTTTGTGTTTCCATAATTTCAACAGTGACATTATTTCTTTCCTTATAATATAAAGATAACATACTCTTTCTCTTCCTCTTTCTTTCATTCTTTTTTTCTTTCTTTTGCTCTTTCTTTCTCCTTTTCTCTCTTTCAAAAAAATATATAATATAAATATAAAATCATATTATATATACATATATATATATAATCATACAGATTTTCTCTGTTGCATTTAAATAGCAACTTGAATACAAATAATTATTACTATAACTCATGGGGTAGGTATTCTATGTCTCTAGATTTCAACCAATTACAACATGCCCTTAATTATGCTTTTATGTCTCACTAGTATAATAACAATACTCTCTTAAAGGTCTTCAGGAATTTTCTAGTCAAATCAAGTAGTTTTTTTTCAACCTTCATTCATTAAACCTCTCTATACTACTTCCCTTTTTAAAGATCCCCCTTGCTTAACCTACAAATTTCTGCCTTACCTGAAATCACTTTTAATCATCCAGATTAAACTGTGTTTGTTTCTCCTCTGCTTGCTTTCTGAAAGCACCAGTTCCTCAAGGGCTCCACACCAAACTGCTTCTTTTTTAGTACTCATCCCTTTGATAATTTTATCCCTGACTGTGGATTCCATCTTGATGACCCATATAACAATTTTGATGACTCATATAACAATTTACCTCTCAAAGCCATTTTCTCCTCTTGAAAGGTATTCTCACTGTTTATAAGCTATAATGCAAGGTTCTTACCTAACCAAGTTAACCATAGAATGCATATATTTGAACCAATATTTTTTAGTTTGAAATCTTAATTTTCATGTCAACACCAATT
>CAUYQU010061973.1:0-79494 GCA_963574635.1 Cheracebus regulus | reverse complement strand
CAGACGGGGGGACGGACGGGGGGACGGGGAGGGGGACGGAGGGGAGGACGGAGTGGGGGACGGACGGGGGGGGCAGAGAGGGGGGCGGAGAGGGGGATGGAGGGGGGGACGAGAAGGGGACAGAGAGGGGGACGGACGGGGGGATGGATGGGGGCACGGACAGGGGCACGGAGAGGGGGACGGATGGGGGGGACGGACGGGGGGACGGACAGGGGGATGGGGAGGGGGACGGAGAGGGGGGCGGAGAGGGGGGTGGGGGGGCGGAGAGGGGGACGGAGGGGGGACGAGAAGGGGACAGAGAGGGGGACGGACAGGGGGGCGGACGGGGAGATGGACGGGGGGACGGACGGGGGGATGGACGGGGGGACGGACAGGGGCACGGAGAGGGGGACGGACGGGAGGACGGATGGGGGGACGGACGGGGGGACGGACAGGGGGACGGACAGAGGGACGGACAGGGGGACGGACAGGGGACGAAGAGGGGGACGGACAGGGGCACGGAAGGGGGCACGGACGGGGGCACGGAGAGGTCCAGATGTGAAGCAGGGCTCTGCAGGAGCAGGACTGGGGCGCGCCGACCCCTTGGAAATTCTAAAGTAATTACATCTACTATTCTGATAAAAATTATGTAATAAATAAAGATAATACCGCACTCTGAAAAGCAGCCTCCCCGCAGCCCACAGGGAAGGAGGCGCAGCCACACCCAGGCCTGGGGCCACACGGGCAGGCGTCCAGCGCTGAGTCTGACGTCTCCAGGGGCGCGCTCGCTGTAACTGCAGTGTCCGCGGTCCCTGCGTTCCATCCAGGGTGACCACAGGCCTGCCCACGGGCCGGACGTGTCCCCAAGCCACGGCCTCGGGATGCTTTGGCAGAGTCTGCTGAGCCCGGGGGGGCTCTTGTGCAGCCTTGGGGGGCTGCACGCCCACCCCTCTCTCTCAGCAAGGTTGGGAACGTCTGAGCTGGGCCATCTTCTTGTCTCAGGCCTCTCCTGAATTAAAACCGTGGCTTCAACTTCCATAATCGGAAAAGCCCTCGCTCCCAGCCCCATCCTCTGACGTCTAGACTTGGACGTCCTCCGCCGCAAGGGCGGCTGAGCCTTTTTCCTCCGCGGCCTCTTCTCAACCCCTGGATGCTGCACCAGAGATCGCTAGGGCCATTGCCGCGGCTCCCGGGCCCAGGCCGCCTCCACCTGCGTGCATTCCACCCTGGAGAGCCCTGGAAAGCCTACCCTGCTCATCCTCCCCGGCCCCTCCCACCAAGGCCCTCTCCCTCTTCCAGGGGGACTGGAACATTCTAAAGCTCTCCCTCCCATTTCTGTTCTCTCTGCTGTAATCAGTTCTCCCCACAGCAGCCGAAGGCGTGGGATCAAACGGTGCCCCTCCTTAGGCCATGCCTGCTGGGTCCCCCACGGTGGAAAGTGATCGCTGGGTCCAGGGCTCTAAAGCAGAGGCTGTTCCCGGAAGACTGCCTGCCCCACCCGGACTTTGTGGCCAAGGCAGGAGCTGGCCTTGAACCTTTGAACCCAGCCAAACTGCAGTGGCCGCCGCATCCTGGGAAAAAGCTGTTTCACCGGCACCTGAGTCCCTGAGCAGGGACCCCCAGTGAGCTGGGGGCGCGTGCAGGGAGCCAGCCGCCTCCACCAAGAAGAGCTCCCCGTGGAACCTGTGCACCACCCTCAGCTCCTTTTCAGACCCGCGCACTGCCTGACTTCTCTTCAGAACATGTTTTGTTTCTAGCTGAGTCTTGGTCTTTCAAATTGCAATTTCCAGGACCCCAGTAAGCACCTTATTCTACTGGTTTGCAGCCTAGTTTTCTGTCTCTTCTTAACCTCATCGAAGAGCCTAAACCCCTGGTCCTGCCCGTAGAACCCTTAGCCACGTCCCCATGTCCCTAGGACCCACTCGTGTGGGGTCTGGTTGGTTCACTGTGGGTGTGAGCTCTCCTTGGTTCAGGGCGTCAGTGAGTTCCAGCGCTCATCCTGGGAAGCCCTTCCCCCATGCCTGGCCTGGCCAGTCTTACCCACTCTCAGGGACAGGCATTAGCATCCACGAGACTGGGAAGCCTCTTAGCCAGCTGCCTTTCACACACCCTGGTTTCTGCTTCCTTTATCACAACCCTTAGGCAGGAGTTGGTGTGTGGCGCTGTGCCCCTGCCTGACACAGAGCTGGGTGTCACAGCCCATCTCACTTTGTGCTCTGCCGGCTCCTGGCATCGCTGTTGGGTTGTTTAATAAATATCAGCGGAGCAAATGAATGAAGGAAGGAGTCAGTGAATGAACCTACCGATTGACAATGCCTGTCTCCACTCTCTGGGAGGTCTTCCTGCCCTTTATCACCTGATAACATCTCAGAACTTGAGGGGTGGCAAGACAACCCCCCTCTGATTTGCTGGACCTCGACCCATCCTTAGCATAACCCTTAGCAGCTCAGAGAGCAGGCAGCTGGGCGACCTGGGAACCTTTGAACTGAGCAAGGGCACAGGCGACCCGCCACAGGCACAGCCTCCTCATCATTCCCTACGCAGGGTCTCTTACTGGACTCAGTGCACAGAGCCCAGCCTTCCTGGAAGATTATTTACAAAGAGCTTCATATACAAGTGGAAACCAAATGAAAATTCCAGAGCCAGGCTCCCCCTAGCCTAATTCCTCCCTCAAGGCCTGTCATGGGGCCATGGGGCTTGCGTCTTATCTGCAGTATAGACAGCTGGTTCCATGCTGCTCACACCTGCGGGGTCTTCCTTGCTGGCGGCTTCTCTGCACCTCCTGGGTACTCCTTGGTGGTGGCTTCTCTGCACCTCCTGGGTACTCCTTGCTGGCGCATTCTCCGCCCCTGCTGGGTACTCCTTGCTGGCGGATTCTCTGCACCTGCTGGGTACTCCTTGCTGGTGGACTCTACACCAATGGTGTGGCTTCAGTCATGCCAGCTCTGCCTTTCTTCAAGTGCTAGAAACACATGGAAAGTTTTTATGCAAAGCAATTGCTATCCTTCTATTGATTGATCTAGTGTTGTCTGATACTGGATCAGTATCAGAAAATGTGTCCCACACTCCCCACCGCAGCTCCATCTTCAAGGAATATATACATTTTAAATAAATATTTGCATGCACAGGACAGCTGCCTTTGAAGGAAGCCTATGAGTGCCCTCTTGAAGATACAGATTTTCTTCCTTCTTTACAAGATGAATAATGTCCCCTAAATGTATCTGCTTTGTAAAGCCAGATTTTCATACATCATGTTTTCCTGGAGTATGGCTTTAAGATAAGTAGATGTTCCTCATTCCTCCTTGAAGATAATGCTCTAAGGAGGAAATACATCTTTGGAGGAAGCGGAATAATTTATAACCAGCTGGACGAGGACCTTAGTGGCTCATCCTCTTATGACCTGGACATGGGCTGAGAAAGCAGATCTTACCGAGGACGTGGTGCACCTCGGCCAGGTTTCCTGCTCCAGCACGCCAGGGACATTCAACACCCAAGCAGGATCATTACTGACATCTGCTTTATTTTTTAAAATCTATGCCACATGTGTAACCCTCACAAGAAAAACACTTGTCACCTCATTCAACCTGTCACCTCATTCAGCAGACACACAGAGAGGCCTCACCATGTTCCCTAAGTGCCACGTGCTGGAGACCAGACCCTCGGGCTCCCCGCTTCTGCTGGGCATCCCTCGCTCAGGGAGCATCCCGACGCGGCACAGGCCTTCGGTGCAGCTGGCAGCAAAGAGACATAGGAGGGGGTGGTTGAACCCAGCCTGCAGCGCCCAAGGGCCAGGTTAAACCCTGACAGTGGGCGGGCGCTCTGGACCTGAGACTCAGTTTCCTTACCTGTAAAACAGGGTTTTATTGAGGTGAACAGCAGTCCTGAGCATAGCCGTGCACAGCGGCTCCTGAGTGCTTCTGAGCGCCAGGCCCTCTTGTCTCTGCTCACCTCTGGATAAACCTCACGGTTCCATGGAGGACCTGGGTGGAGAAATCTGAACACCTCTCCAGGCATCAAGCTCATGCTTCCAGCACAAGAGCTGGGGCTGTAACACGAGGCACTGGGCTCTAGTTCGGATGCTGTTCTTTTCCATTATTATTGTACTTTAAGTTCTGGGGTACATGTGCAGAACATGCGGGTTTGTGACATAGCTACACACATGCCACAGTGGTTGGCTGCATCCATCAAACCGTCATCTACATTAGGTATTTCTCCTAATGCTCTCCCTCCCCAATCACCCCACCCCACAACAGGCCCCAGTGTGTGACGTTCCCCTCCCTGTGTCCATGTGTTCTCATTGTTCAACTCCCATTTATGAGTGAGAAAATGCAATGTTTGGTTTTCTGTTCTTGTGTCAGTTTGCTGAGGATGATGGTTTCCAGCTTCAGCCATGTCCCTGCAAAGGACAGGAGCTCATCCTTTTTCATAGGTACAAACTATTCCATGGTGTATATGTGCCACATTTTCTTTATCCAGTCTATCATTGATGGGCATTTGGGCATATGGGGTTTTTTTTGTTTGTTTTTTAAAGGAATGAAATCTATGTCACACAAAGTGAATCACTTTAAAGAGAACAACTTTATGGCATGTTCACATTCACAGATTCGTGGACTCTCTTCTTCTACCTGAGCTATATCCTGCCTGTCACAATTCCACAGGAAGTAACAGTTTCTGTAAATGAAATTTTAAGCAGAACTCCGACACTGTGCGCAGAAAGCATGATTGTGCTTGGTTAGATGGAGATAGGGTTTGGTCTGTGTCCCCACAGGAATCTCATGATGAATTGTAATTCCCACTGTTGGGGGCGGGACCTGGTGGGAGGGGGTTAGATCATGGGGAAGGACTCCCCTGCTGTTCTCGTGATAGTGAGTTCTCATGAGATCTGGTGGTTTAAAAGCTGGACTTCCCTGCGGTTCTTGTGACAGTGAGTTCTCGTGAGATCTGGCAGTTTAAAAGCTGGACTTCTCTGCTGTTCTCATGATAGTGAGTTCTTGTGAGATCTGGTAATTTAAAAGCTGGACTTCCCTGCTGTTCTCGTGATAGTGAGTTCTCGTGAGATCCGGTGGTTTAAAAGCTGGACTTCCCTGCGGTTCTCGTGACAGTGAGTTCTTGTGAGATCCAGTGGTTTAAAAGCTGGACTTCTCCTGCTGTTCTCGTGATAGTGAGCAAGTTCTTGTGAGGTCCGGTGGTTTAAAAGCTGGACTTCCCCTGCTGTTCTCGTGATAGTGAGTTCTCATGAGATCTGGTGGTTTAAAAGCTGGACTTCCCTGCGGTTCTTGTGACAGTGAGTTCTCATGAGATCCGGCGGTTTAAAAGCCATGTAGCACTTCCCTTCCTTTCTCTGTCTCTCCTGCTCAGCCATGTGAGGGCCTTTCTGGCTTCCCCTCTACCTGCGATATGATTGTAAGTTTCTGAGGCCTCCCCAGTCATGCCTCCTGCACAGCCTGTGAAACTGTGAGCCAATTAAACTTCTTTATAAACTATCTGGTCTCAGCTAAAGGAAGGTAGGAAGGTAGTTCTTTATAGCAATGTGAGAACAGATAACAGAGGGGAGGGGACACCTGTCCCCTCTAAGGCCCCACCCAGGACCCCAGTCACTTTTGAAACCAGTATGTCCAGGTGCCCTCACGGATGTTTTCTCATCTTGGAGCCCTGTGATTTTAATGTTATTTTACAGTCACATCTCTAGCAAGTGCCGATTTTCTGAATACCATGGAACCACCCTGAGGTGTCCAGGACAGAGAAAGGTTAGCCGTCAGGGTGGCAGTGCTAGGAGCTGTGCACCTGGACCCCTGGACCAGACACTCTGTGTGAGGAAATGAGGCCAGGATGTGGGGCCTGATCTCTGGGCTGCTGACCACAGAAAGGGCTCCCACCAGGAAGTGGACTTGGGCCGGTCCAGGGCAGTTCCCAGGCAGAAATGGGAGCTGGAGATGTGTGCAGTCCTTCCTGTGGGGATGCTCCGGCCCTGTAGGCCGTGTAGACAGCACACATGGGAGCCGGTCAGGAGACTGCTCTGCTGGTCAGGAAAGGCCAGCACAGTGCACTGTCCTCACACTGCAAGGACCGGCTTCCCATCCCGCTCTGGGGGCTGCACAGTAAACCTGATAACTTTTGCCAGTTTGGGGAGAGGGGAAGATTCCTCCTCAATGGTGACTGAAGATGAGTGTCTTTGCTGTGCGTTGTGATGTTTTCTGACATCCCTAGGTCCTAAGCAATGGTGAGTCTAGTCTCGAGCCAGGCGCCATTTTCTCCCCAACCTACAAACCACACAGGCAGGCACACACACACACACAAGCACACATTCACACATGCACATACACAAGCACATACACACACATAGGACCACATTCACACATGAGCACACACACGTGAACACACATGAGGACATGCTCACACACACACACACAAGCATGCACACATATGCACACACAGGAGCACACACGTACACACATGAGCACATTCACATGCACATGCCCACAGGCACACACGAGCACACACATGAGCACACATGAGCACACGCTCACATGCACACACATAGGACCACATTCACACATATGAGCACACACATAAACGTAGGGACATGCTCATACACATGAACATACACATGAGCATGCACACATGACACACGAGCACACACATGTGCACACACGTGAACATATTCACTCGTGCACATGATCACATGCACACATGAGCACACACATGCACACACAAGCACATGCACACACATAGGACCACATTCCCACACACACGAGCACACACACAAGAATAGACATGGGGACATGCCCATACGCACATACACATGAGCATACACACATGCACATACAAGCACACACGAGCACATTCGCTCACATGCACACACATGAGCACACACTTGCACACACGAGCACACACGCAGTGCACAAATAGCCACACACCCGCATATGCACACACACATGCCTGGCCATCAGTCTCGGATCAGGGCTAGTTGCATGTGTGCTTGTGCTGCAAGGCCACGCGCTCTCCTCACTTCCCCTACATTAACCGTCTCCACCCCAGGCCTGCGTATCTTGCTCATGGTGTCTGAAAAATCCTATTTACTTCCGCCACCCCTGACCATATTCCAGGCTTCCGATGAAACACTTACTTTGCTCTATTCTGTGACCCAGATTACACCAGTTTCCAACACAGAGCTTCAGGGCAGGGGACTCATTTCTGAGTAAGTGCAGGAATCCACATACACTGGTGAGATGGGGCACAGGGAAGTCCCATGAATCTCAGGTCACACACCTGCCCAGCCGGGGACACTCTCCTGGACCTTACAGCCGGACTCACCCCAGGTAGGGAGCCCCAGGGTCTGCCTTAGTGTAGTCATATCTGCTTATGCTCTATCCACGATGCCACAAGGACCCTGCTGCTGTGAGCCTGGAAGCCAGAAGGTTCAGAGGGGGTGGCCCAGGCCAGCACAGGGACAGCACCTCATCCTGGAGGACAGCCAGGACAGCGCAAAGGGGCCTTGCAGGGCCCATCCCAGGTGGGCCAGGTTGGTGGGCACGGTGAGCTCACCCTCAGGTGGGGCCCGGGGCGCCCGGTTCTCCCTGCAGCAGCCTGGCATGTGTGACCACAGAATCCTCCACCTGGACCCATTTGACATTGGGCAGCTTGCATTGGAAGGATTCCTTTCCTGGGAGAAACAGAGCCCCACCCTGCCCTCCTCTGCTTCCCAATGACAGATGGGAGCCCTGGAAAGGAAGCCGGTATCACCCCCAACCCCAGGGCTGGCGCAGGGGCCGGCAGCCAGCATAAGAGCTTGATTGCTGTTCCTGGGGTCTAAAAATGGATAAACAACCGCGAATGCCAGCGAGGTCCAAGCCATATTCATCACCATTACAGAGAGTAATTCGGCGTGTGCTTGTTAATCAATCACTGCCCTCACTGGGGCTCTGGCCGGGCTGGGCCCCAAGAGTGGATGGTCATCGCCAGCCCGTGGGCCACGGTCCAAGCATAATGGATGGCAGCAGCTGCAGGCTCCAATCTGGAGCTGAGTGCTGGGGCACAGGCTGGCTGCACACAGTGTCCCTCTCCTGATGCATGCTTGCAAACGAGGGGGAAACTGAGGCAGGCTCCCATCTGGAGCTGAGTGCTGGGGCCCAGTCTGGCTGCACATGGTGTCCCTCTTCCGATGCAGGCCTGCAAATGAGAGGGGGGACCCTGAGGGGGGCTCCTGGTAGGGCGTAGGCAGGCCCTCCCTCGGGTGTCCCATGTGTGAGGGGGCCAGGGGTTGAGCAGTGCCTTGGGAGACCCACCTGCCTGGGGGAGGGGCGGTGAGTGTTGGGAGGCACAGGATGCGGTCTCAGCGGCATCATCTGTGGCATGTTCTTAATTAAAATCATCATGTGCTCCATGGATATAACAGCGTTTCAACAGGGGGTCACGCCCACATGCAAGGTTGGATTCACTCAGCAGAGCAGGAGGACAGGTGAGGAGGCCCAGAGGTTAAGGAACGCATCAGTTTGGAAAGCGAGTGCGTGAGCCGGTGGCTGTGGTGGCAGGGCCAGGTCACATCTGGTTCCCCTCTCAAATTCCCTCTGCGCTGTGGCACCTGTGAGCAGGTGTGCTGGGCACCTGCACAAACAGTGGCAGAATGAATCTCCCCTCTTGGTCCCCACGGCCAGGCTGGCCTTCGGTGAGTGTCACTGCTATCCCTCGGTGACCGTCACACACTGCCGCCCCCTGGCCAGGCTGGCACTTGATCACTGTCACATACTGCTGTCCCCTGGCCAGGCTGGCACTTGGTCACCATCACACACTGCCGCCCCCATGGCCAGGCTGTCCCTCGGTGACCGTCACACACTGCTGCCCCCTGACCAGGCTGGCACTTGGTCACCGTCACACACTGCCGCCCCCACGGCCAGGCTGTCCCTCGGTGACCGTCACACACTGCCGCCCCCTGGCCAGGCTGGCACTTGGTCACCATCACACACTGCTGTCCCCTGGCCAGGCTGGCACTTGGTCACCGTCACACACTGCCACCCCCTGGCCAGGCTGTCCCTCGGTGACCGTCACACACTGCCATCCCCACCATCATGCCATCCACTCCAGCAGAGTCTCCTATTATGTCACATTCCTGGGTCTGGGGCCAACGCATCTACACCTTCGGCCCCACCTGTCTGTGCAAAGAGAGCCCCTGTGCCTCTGCCTAGGCTTTGGACTCCCTCTCGGGAGGCCCTGCACCGTCCCCTGTGACCACCACGCTTCTGCACAGGGGCCTCCCTGGGCCAGCGTCACGTCCCGGCCCGGCTCAGATGCAGCATGGGACGTGGGCTTGCTCAGAGCCTTCCTTTGCGGCATCTCCAGGGTGCTCACCCCAGGCCTTCCCTTCCCGTCAGCCGGCTCTCAGGAGGGCAGGCCAGCCCCTCCCCTGGGGTGCGTTTTCAGTAGGGGGCAGCATTGCTGCGGTGTGGGCTGTCATGCCCATCTGCCATCTGGAGGACTGAAGGAGAGCGCTGTGTATGGAGCTTTGCTTTTCTTGCTTGTCAGCTGTGAGACCCTGGGAAGCCACTTACAGTGACCTCAGCTTCCCCCTCGGAAAATCAGGGTCGAGGGTGATAGCAACTCTACCGGGTGACCGAAAGAATCAGATACAAATGTGAAGGAGGCTGGCACACAGGAGACGCTGACAAGGATAGGGACAATTCAGAAGCTCCTGGCTGTACCCGCAGAGCGAATCATGTGGTGACCAACACTGACCCAGAACTCACCAGAGAGCAGGGGCTGGGAGCAGCAGGTTTCACACAGGAAAGAAAGAACATGAGAGACTGCTGGGGCTGGAACCTGGGCAGATTGGGGGCAGGAGCTGAGCCAGGAGGGGGTCAGAAGCCAAACGCTGGCCCAGAGCCTCCAGGGTGGCCAGCCTCGATTCTGGACCTGCCACAGGGCGACAGCGCTCACGGGGCCCCCGCCAGCAGCTCTGCTCCCTGGAAGCCCAGCCCCATCCCACCATGAGGTTGGAGACGCGCCGAGTTTCCTGCCCTCATCTCCTTTGCCGCGATCTTAAAAGTGTCCACACTGGCACAACCGCTCCAGCCCCTGCATCCAGTGTGGGCTGCTGCACAGGACACGGCCGTAGCCCCAGGACACAGCAGGCCCCTCACAGGTCCGTCTCCAGCGTGCAATCTTTCGGGGGCAGTGCAGCGTGGGAAGTGCTATTTGGTTGGATGGGGCTGTCAGCGTTTCCCTGGAAGCCCCGTCAGGACCGTGGGATGGATCTGGACACAGCAGAGCTGCCATCTTTACTAAGGTGACCGGATCCACTGGGCACTGGGCATCTCTGCGGGAAGTGCCGCAGAGTGAGGCTGGAGTGTCCGAGGGCAGCCGAGCCGGCCTGAGCTGCTGGGGATCAGGGCGCCCGGGGGTCACCAGCACTCCTGTTTGCAGTTCCCACTGCTGTAGCTATCTCCCCAATGTGGTTGTCACTTTGGCGTCCTCCAGCCTGGCGAAACCCAGCTCGTTAGGGGGGCTTCTGCTGGAACCACAGCCAGTCCAGAAGGCTCTGCAATCACTGCTTCCTTCGTTCACCGACCATCTGCCAAGCCAGGCCTGTCCAGGATCTGCAGGTGACCCTGGGAACAGAGCAAAGGGGTCTGCCCTGGTGGGCTGCAGACAAGTGCAGATGGCCTGTGCTCCCCGCCACACACATGCAGTCACACTCATGTGCACACCACACACACAAACACCGACACATGCACACGTCCTTTCTCTCACTCTCTCTCTCTCTCTCTCTCTCTCTCTCTCTCTCTCTCTCTCTCTCATTGCCCAGGTGAAGTCTTTCCTGCAGAATCCCCACTGCTTGCAATTGTGTCTATTTGCTCATTGATTTGCTATTGTCTCAATAAACAAAACAAAACAGAAATGGCCACACCAGAGACAGAGGCTGGAGTTGTGCATTGCAGGGACTCACGGGGCCACCAGGCACAGGAAGAGGCAGGCAGGGTCCTCCCCGAGACCTGGGAAGGGGTTGGGCCTGGGGCACCTCCATGTCAGCCTCCCGGCCTTCAGAACGTGACAGGAGGCATTTCTGTTGCTCTAGGTGCCCTGTTTGTGGAATTTGCTCCTGGAGGCCTGGAGGCTTGCACAGGCAGTGAGTGAGCAGGTGCTCAGGAGGCTGGGGACCTGGTGACTCGGGGGCCCAGTGAGGCGAGGCTGTGGGGGCTCTGTGTTGTGCCAGGAAGGGCAGGAGTGGTGGTGACCTCACGGGTTACTGGGGCTGGACAAGGCTGAGTTTGGGTCAGGTTTAAAGCTAGCTCTTGGTGGGACCGGTGAGATGGCTTGCCTCACTGAGGCTTGGTTTCTGGCCTGTAAAATGGGTGGACGCCACCTGCATTAAGGGGTGTGGGCACCATGCCTGCACCCATGAGCTCCCAGGCTGCCAGGAGTTTTATGTGGATCCTGCCCACGCTGGGTCATGGGTAGATGTGACCCCAGAAGAGGCTGAGTTTCAGCTCCCCACCTCTGTGAGTTTAATCTCTAGGGGCTTCTTGGGACGTGGAGGAGTGTGTTCTGTCCCCAGCATGTTCTGCCTCTGGGCATTTGTTAATGTGAGTGAGTGATTCAGAGTCTGTCTGAGCCTGGTCTCTGGGATGACGCCCGGGTGGGGGTATTGGCTGCTGGTGGAGTCTGTCGAAGCCTGCTCTCTGGGACCACACCCAGGGCGGGGGTATCAACTGCTTGGGGAATGGGGGAGACCAGTGGGGATCTGCCTGTTCCTCAGTTCCTGGGCACGACTCCCAGGGTGGAGGGGTGCCAAGGACCACATGCTTTATTTACACGGAGGAGCAGCTTGGGTGCAGAGGCCACTGTTCCTCCATGACACAATCATGAAATGATAGACCGCATGGGAAACTGCCTTTTTATGGCATTTCAGGTGAAGAAGGCCTCAGTTCATATACCAAGCAGAAGCCAAGAGTCGGGAACATCACAGGAATTACTCAGGAAGAAAATAATTCCTCCCTCAAAGTCCTGCACACATGCCGTGTCTCTCCCACCTGCTTTGTCGCCCAGGTGCCCTGGGGGAAGTTTCTGGGTGCCTCTGGAGATGGAGGTCCAGGGCCCTCGAGGGCCCAGCTTAGCAGGAGAAGCAGACAGGCCCCCATCAGTCCCCCTGCCTAGACACCTGCCAAATTCCACGCACATGAAACTCGGCCAGGGCTTCAGCGGCCTCCTCAGAGCCTTCTAGACCCACCGTGGCTGCAGGCCTGCTCCTGGTGTCCCAGATGGAGGAGAGAGGCCTGGAGAGCCAGCTCTGTGGACACCCAGCTCTGTGGACACCCCAGGCCTCTCTGCGCACCAAGAACAACGTCACACTGAGAGCATCCTTGCGGGGCCGCCCACAGGCTCAGGCAGGGGCGTTGCAGTTTGCAGAGGCCCCTGTCCACGTCTGTTGCCTTTTCCATGCAGACCACACACAACCTGACTCTCAGGACCAGATGGCCGCAGAGCTCAGATCCACTTCCTGTTGGGCACCCCCTCTTCCTACCCCCAGCACCCTGCCTGGAGACACCTGTGAGCTGGTCAGAGGCCCTCCTGGGCACACCCAGCTGTCACATGGGGCCCACAGGCAGTGGCTCCCTCAGCATGAGCTCACAGGGGCAGGGGTACTTGACTCGTGCCAACCCACAAAATTCAGTGCAGCCTCGGGAGAGCATTTTTATTTTTGTTGGGAATATCCACAGCCAGCTGGGCACGGTGGCTCACACCTGTAATCCCAGCACTTTGGGAGGCCGAGGCAGGTGGATCTCCTGAGGTTGGGAGTTTGAGACCAGCCTGACCAATATGGAGAAACCCCATCTCTACTAAAAATACAAAGTTAGCTGGGTGTGGTGGCACGTGCCTGTAATCCCAGCTACTCAGGAGGCTGAGGCCAGAGAATCACTTGAACCCGGGAGGTGGAGGTTGTGGTGAGCTGAGATTGCACCATCGCACTCCAGCCTGGGCAGCAAGAGGGAAACTTCATCTCAAAAAAGAAAAAGAAAAAATCTGCACCCTTAGTATTTGGGTTCCCATAGTCTAGGATATGAAGTCTCTTGGAAGAAGAGTCAATAAGAATTTAAAAGGAGAAAGGAAGGAAGGAAGGATTTAGGAAGGGAGAGAGAGAAACAGGAAGGATGGAAGGGAGGGAGGTGTGGACAGCAGGTCCAGGTGTCCTCATCTCTGTCACCCACGGAGGACACGTCGCATCCCAGCACACCCAGGGCTGCCGGGGGCCTGCAGGTGGCCTTGGGGAGGTTCTTCCTCCTTTGTCTGGGGCTCCGGAGTTGGCACTGAGCCTGGGGCCTGAGGCCGGCCCGGGAGCCCTCCGGGTTCCAGCTGCTGTGAACAGCTCCTTCTTCTGGGCCTGACTGACGTTAATTAAATATTTTAATATTTGTATCCAGAAAACGTATTTGAGCATACCTCCGTCATTTCTGATTAAACTGCCAAAGGAGGGCTGCTGTGCGACTCCCAGAAATGAACACGTTTTCAACACTATTCTTTCTGTTGAAGGTAATTTTCATGGCTGGTTTAACGTGTAAGGATGATAGAAAATATTAATAAAACATTGGATGTCTAAGTTTGGGTGGAAGTTTAATAAATTAGATGGGCAAATTTTACTTTTGATCACGTGATTGAAAATGTTTTAAAAGGGATTTTTTTTTAAAGAAAGGAGCTTCTGGTGAGGTCTCTGCTTTCTGGGGGTTCTGGAGTCCTTCAGAGGTCCCTTTGCAGGTGTGGTCTCGGAGTTCACAGTGACTGGGATGAGAGGAGACGCTGGCCGAGTCCTGAGGATGAGGGGCGTGAGTGAGAGGCCTCGTGGCCTTCACATAGACGGGGAAATCGAGGCTCAGCCAGGTGGGGATGGTTCCCACTACGCTGTGTGTCCCAGACAGGGCGGGATCCTCGCTTCCTAGTCCTGTCTGCTGACTTTTCCTGAGGCTCCGCGTCACCAGGGACCCGAGGGGCACATGTGGGCGGATTCAGCCAGCCTGTGGTGGGGGCACCCAGCCCCCGGGGGAGGCATTTCTCCCCAGCAGGCCGAGGGGCTCCCAATCCAAGCCCGGCATTGCTGCAAGGCTCTCTGAACCCCAGGAGCGACCAGTGATCCATGGGAAGCAGGGCTGGGAGAAACATTTGGTTAAAATCTGTTTCTTCTAACAAGGTACCAGCTTTCCCTGAACAGAGAGGCACAGAGAGGACAGACCCGCCCGGGAGCACTGGGAGCAGCCACACGGCCCCAGGCTCCTCCAGCGGGATGGCTGCTTCTCCTTGGGGGAGGGCCAGGCAGGGCAGGGGCATCGGGAGGCACAGCCTGGGTCCCAGCCACCAGCACTGCCCAGCAGCTCACAGGCCTTTCCTGCATGAGTACAGGCTGCAGCCCCTGCCCGAGGTCAGCCTGGCTGGGGCAAGGCTCTGCCTCAGGGGCCGCAGGGACAGAAGCCATGGAACCAGGCCTGGAGAGCAGGTGCTGCCACCGCCTGTGAGGAACTAGCCAGGGCTGAAGGAGCCCAGCAAGCAGCCGGGCCCCACCTGGAGGCCATGCTGGGCAGGGAGGGGTCAGGACGGGACCCAGCAGGGTGACTGAGAAGGCATTCCATTCCAGAAGGGCACACCCTCATCCCGAGTGAGGATAGTGTATCTCCCCAACACACACACACACACACACACACACACACACACACACGGCACACTCAGGCATCCACAAAGGCACACACACATGCATGTGCACACTCACACACGCATACACAAAGGCACACACAGCCACGCACATCTACACACACATGCAGGTGCACACTCACACACACATGAATGTACTCACATACACAAAGGCCCGCACACAGGTATGCGCACACACACAGCCCCCCACACACATGCAGGTGCACACTCCAATGCACACATCAACACACTCACACATACATGCACACAGGCCTGTACACACAAATCCCCAAACACAGATGCACACACAGACATATGCACAAGCTTGGAGTTTCACTGGTGTTAGTGACACACACCAAAACCCAGTACCTTGGGCCCTGATGAAATGAGGGTGTCTGTGGTATCTCGGGCAGATTCTCAGCAGCTTTGTGGGGTCACTCCAGCTTTGTGGGGCCCCCTTAGTGGCTGCGGCTGCCTCACCCACTCCCTGCAGTGCACAGGCCCCGCACTCAAAGGACCCCACACCTGGGTTAATGCACTGGTCTCACTGACCGGAAATGCTTCCCACTTTGAGCGAGGGCCCCACGTTTTCAGTTTCACTGGCCTGAAACAATATCTGAGGCCTTGTTATTCCTGCTTCTGTGGAATGGTAAATATTTATAGAAGATTTCCATTTCCTTTTGTTCATCAGACAGAAATTTGAACGTTCACAGCTGCTCCTCGGCCATTCTGTCATCGGCTCCCAGGTTAGAGAGTCCCCGGCCCCTTGGGCAAGTGCCATGTGAGGTGCAGAAGGAACGCCCCCCACCTCCACCACGCTGCCTGCACCTCCTCTAGACAGATGATGATGGTGTAACAGCAAGTTAGTGGTGTGTGGCTCTTACATAACGAATTGATTTTATAGAACATTTTCATTCATTTGAAAAATGTCTGGCCATCTACTGAACATGAATTATAGTCACAATTAGACTCAATATTTAAATAATCGGTTTTCACTGTGCAGTGTTGGGATGTCACAATTTACAAAGCACTTTATTTTATGTGCTGGTTAGTATGTTTTTGCAATTAAAATAATATCTACATGTAAATGTTGCAGTAATGCGGATAGGAACACTCACAGGGCCGGCTGCTCCGTGGGCCTGTCCGCGCCGGGGACTCGGGGCAGCAGCGGGCAGGCTCGGCTCTGACTTTCGTCCTTTTTCCTAAATCGGCTGTTGTCTCCTAATGTGCTGATGGGTTTGTGGGGTTCCCACCCACTGCGTCATCATTTCTTCTTTCTACCCCCGGGCCAGGGCCTTGCTGCTCCTTTCAGGTGGGAAGCGGCCTCCGCGACAGCGTTCAGGTCTGAGCGTCCCTTGTGTTTAGGGGCCTGCCAGCTGGACGCACCCCATAACAGAAGCCTGTGGAGTCAAGTCCATGGGTCCTGGGTGCTGAGCAGGAAGAGCTCTGTGCCCGAGGGCGTTGTGTGTGCCTGGGACCGGGAACGGACAGCCAGGGCAGCTTTGCTGGGAGTACCACCATCTCTGAATTTGGAGAGCACCTTTTCCACAGGACATTGCTCTGGGTCAAGGCACTCACTTCACAGCCATGAGCCCGTGCTCACGGAATTCCCTGGTCTTACCATGCTCCCACCATCCTGCAGCAGTGGGCTTCACAGGGCCAGGGAAAGGCCTTTTTTTTTTTTTTTTTTTTTTTTTGAGACAGAGTCTCACTCTATCACCAGGGCTGGAGTGCAGTGGCGTGATCTCAACTCACTGCAACCTCCGCCTCCCGGGTTCAAGCGATTCTCCTGCCTCAGCCTCCCAAGTAGCTGGGATTACAGGCATGTGCCACTATGACCAGCTAATTTTTGTATTTTTAGTAGAGATGGAGTTTCACCATGTTGGCCAGGACAGTCTAGATGTCTTGACCTTGTGATCCGCCCACCTCAGCCCCCAAAGTGCTGGGATTATAGGCAGGAGCCACCGTGCCTGGCCAGGAATGGCCTTTTGATGGCGATGGTGCTTCCAGGGGCTGGGAGAGGCTCTCCAGGGCGGTCTCTACTCTGAATCCATGTCCGACACAGGCAGCTGTCTCTCCCATAGCCAGGACTTGCGGTCCAGGACCGAAGGGGTGGAAATGGAGGGGCACCACTCGCCATCACCCCTAGTAACCTGCTAGCAAATTATTTTGCTTCCTGTTCCCATGACTTTATGCTCTGCCAGCCTAGAAGTCTTAGTTCCAGAGGGAGAAATGCTTCCACCAGGAGATCAAACAATCGTGTTACTGTCCTGGAAGTCCAGCCTGCTGCCTGGCCACGTTGGGCTCCTCATGTCTCTGAGCCAACAGGCTAAGAAGGGATTTCTATCCTGGCCAGGAAAAATGATCCCGACTAGCAAGAGGAAATTAACCACTGCGCCACAAGGAGGAGAGGGAGAGACATTGACCACTGCGCCACAAGGAGCAGGGAAGAGGAAATTAACCACCGTGCCACAGACAGGTAAGGAAAAGTATGTCTGGAAAGCAGGAGGTCCTGTAGGGTGTGTCTGAGTATTGCCGTGGGAAATTACAACAACCCAATCCAGGCAGGACTGCAGATGGCGCAGACCCTTCACGAATGAAGGTTTGGTCTCCCCACCAGGCAAAGCAGCAGGAGCAGCTGACTTGACTGCCGAGGGAGAGGGAGCATCGTGTGGGAGGAAAGGCAACTCTGAGCCCCAGCTACGCCCACGGGCTCTTCACAGAAGCAAGGACGGTAATTGTCGTGATGGTCAATTATAAATATCCTTATTTATTATTAATGTGTTTTTGTGTGTGAACATATAACCACACACACAAAGCAAATCTCTTCCCTCTCGTCCCCCCTTACGGTGTTACGTAAGATGTATTGACTTCAGAGCGTAGTTTCTAGGTTTTGTTACTTTGTGTCACAGCATTTGTGCCACTTCCTCTTCTGGGAACATGTTAGTGTGTTTTCGTCACCAGAGGACTTTGCATCCTCTCCTGGGAAAGGGTTAGTGTGTTTTCAGGGGCACACAGAATGCTTTTGTGATGTTAGAGGATCGTCTTTGGGAACTAAGTGTGTTTTAAGAAGCAGTGTATAGAGGTACATGGCGTCAGGCTGACAGGCGGTGAACCCGGGTGGTAAGTCTGATGTCCACCTGGCTGGGCTGTGGTGCCTGGCATCCTGGTATTTTGTAGATTGGTCAACACCTACAATCATTTGCCTTTCCATAAAGGCGGTCACCTCTGAGCAATTCGGTGACCCTTATCACATCGGTGAAGGCTTTCAGAGGAAACATGAAGAGGAAAATCCACCTGAAACCAGAGTTTCTGGCCTGCCCCACGGTTTTCCCTCCTGGACGTCTGGGGCTCCTCCTGGAAGGGTCATGAGCGAGGCTGAGCTCCTGCAGCGGCCATACTGAGCCACCTGGCGTGCCCTGTGGTGACGCACACTCAGTGCTGCTCCCAGCCCCCCTGTCCAGCTGGGCTGTGGGTCTTTGATCTCTGGTATCTCCCCCATATTACTCTGTGGGGTGCTACAAATGAGGAGCAACACGTTTATCCTTTTCCAAGGCTGGGGCGAGTCCAGTCCTCCTGGAGGCTGTGGGATGTGGAGGTGCAGGGACAGAGGCATGCGGGGACATCACGGTGGCCCCTGCAAGCCCTCAAGGTGAGCCATGGCTGCACACTAAACAGCAGAGCCCCTGAGCGAGGCACACAGGTCACCAGGCAGATCATGAAGGGCCACCAGAGAGGCTGCAGAGACCCCAAACCTCCCTGGAATGGCGTCAGGTTCTCCAGACCCGGCCATGACTCCTCTATGTTTACAGAAGTAGCAGGAATAAACTTTAGCCTATGTTAAATAAATCCTTAGATTCTGACACAATGGAATCTACACGAGCAACATTTCAATGGTAAACAGCTTGAAAATAATATCCTGGTATTTGACTCCCTTGAGTGAGCTTGGGAGTAAACAAATGAGTGACTGTGTGAATGAATGGGTGAATGAATGAACGCATCGGGGGTCTGCTGTGCTGAGCGTGGTGCTGGCCGTGGTCACTCTCAGGAGGTCCGATCTGTGGTCAGGGAAGCTGAGGCTAGAAGGATCATCTGGGCCTGCCTCTGTGTCCCTGTCCCCACTGGCTTTCTTGGGGGGTCACTCAGCGAGTCCCCACTGGGCTGTATCCATGGGACTCCAGGCACCTGAACCCGGATGCCGCTCTGGAAGCAGGCAATCCAGGGCCAGGGAGGCCGGAACCCGGCGGCAAGCTCAAGGGGCGAGGAACAGGCGGCCTGAACTCTGGGCTGCCTGCCTGTAACAGGGGAGGGCACTGGGTGAGCTCCCCAGGCCTGGGGCCAATCTCCTCCCAGACAAGAGGGCAGATTTGGACCCAACCACTTCATGCTGAAATGCGAGCTGTCCCATGTCCTGTTGGAGGTGTCCAGGCAGGCAGCACCCCAGTGTTCCTGTCCCCCTCCCTTTCTGGACACCCCTCCAGGAGGGGGAGCAGGAGCTCAGGAGGGGCTGAGGGACTCCGGAGGCCCTCACAGGTCTGTGTGAAATTGTTCTCCATCCCCCAGACAGCCGTGATGGCTGAACCTAGGCTGAACCCCAGCTTAACCTAGGCTGTGGTTAATTAAGCTGGTACTAGCGGGAAACTTGCAGGCTGAGGCTCCAGACAGGAAGGAGGCAGCGTGGGGGTCAGGGACCCCCAGCTGCAGCACGCACTTCTCAGTAGAAGCACCTGGCAAGGAGTGAGGTGGCTCCAGCTGGCCCTGGCCCTGGCTTCCTACTCGAGGTGGCGGAGCCAAGAGCAGCCCAAACTGCATCCTGCCCCAGAAATAATTCCTTTGGCTCAAGCCCTGCCAGTCTCTAAGCCAAGGGTGCGACTAGGACGGGATGGCTTTGGTTTAGCTCTGCCGATTATTCCTGCATTTAATTCATACAATCGTTTGACTTGGTGGCTGCAGAAAAGCTATAAACTGAAGGGGTTTCATCCTAACAAATGGTGTTCTAATGAGAATTGCTGAGGTCAACGATAGGGTTCTGCTAGAATTATTTTTCCTTTGAGGGAGGTCTGCCTCTGAGGGAGCCGAGGCTGCAAAGGCTCTGCAGGGGTTGACAGTTTCCCAGCCAGTGGAGGGAGGTGATGTTCTTTGAGCCTCCACTGGAGTAAGTGGAAGGCTGGGGTGGACTCCGTCCCCCTGTGGGTCGAACCCCAGGGGACCCCCGTCTGGTTCACAGGCTGCCTTCTCCTCCCAAGGGAACACGTGGTTGGCAGGGACCCCCCAGGCAGGAGGTGCAGGATGAAGCCCCCCAGACAGAGACCCAGAAGTCACCGCTTCTGTACCCTCTTCCCTCCCCCAGAGGCTCAGGGAACCCAGCCCCAACACTCCCCAAGGCTCGGGGGCATTAATTTAAAACATCTGATTGCCGGCAAAAGGTCTTATTAAAGATTAAATAAGCATAATTTAACTGAGGGAATGATAATAGATTTAGTTAAGAAGAGAAAAAAAGGAAAATTGAATTAGAATGCATATTCGAGGGAAAATTGGAGTTTAATATAATTACACTTAGAGATGAGACAGATTACAATTACCATGTTTCAGAGGTGGAATTTTTAATTGCATTATTTAAAATCAAGCCTAGATCTCTGGCTTTGGCAGGTCAGGAGAAGGGTTTGCAGGCGGTGGGGATGGATTCTGTCCTCCCAGCTTCCTCCCTGGCCCGAGGGGAGCAGCCACAGTTTCTGCCCACCTGAGGGGGGCCAGGCGGGCCATGCAGGCTCCAGCTGCCCTGCACTCACCAGCCTAGCCCACACCCTGCAGAGGAGACGGGCATGGGGGCCCTGTTATTCCTGACACCTTGAGGAGCCCACAGCAGCCCTGGCAGCAAGGTGGATGGCCTGGCTGACTCACATCTTCCCGGATTAGATTATCCTCAGAGCTGATCCAATCACTTGGGAGTCAGGAACCATGATCACCGCCAAAAACCTCAAATCCACCAAAAATCAAATTTCCCAGATGGCGTTTTCACTCTTTAGTCCTGAACCGCTCACCTGCACAGGTGCTAACTGTGTTAGCCTCTGGAGTGACAGAACCAAGCAGAAGGTGTTTGGGATACAAAGGGCATCAGAGGAGCGTGAGGACCTCAATGAAGACTCCAAGACCAGGAGGTGAGCCCCGTAACGGGCACCTTGGTGCTCCAGGTGCTGGGCCGGCATGCTGGCCGTGCAGGTGAATCACACCTGTGCCTGTGAGCATGGACTCTCCCACCCCAGGCTCTGGTCTTGGTCACCATCATGGTTGAGTTATGTCCCTTCAGATTCAAGTGTTGCAGTAATAACCCCCGGCACCTCAGAACGTGACCTTCAGAGATCAAATCTTTACCAAGGAGACCAAGTAAAAATGATGTCATGGCCAGGTGCGGTGACTCGTGCCTGTCATCCCAGCACTTTGGGAGGCAGAGGCGGGTGGATCACCTGAGGTTGGGAGTTCAAGACCAGCCTGACCAACGTGGAGAAACCCCATCTCCACTAAAAATACAAAAACTAGGTGGGTGTGGTGGCGTGCGCCTGTAATCCCAGCTACCCGGGAGGCTGAGGCAGGAGAATCGCTTGAACCCAGGAGGTAGAAGTTGCTGTGAGCTGAGATTATGCCACTGCTCTCCAGCCTGGGTGACACGAGCAAGACTCCATCTCAAAAAAAAAAAAATGAGGTCATTAGGTGGGACCTAATCTAATATGCTCGGTGTCCTTATGAAAAAAGGGAAATGTGTCCACAGAGACACAGGAACAGAGAGAAGACCGTGTGAGGATGGGGGAAGGTGGCCGTCTCTGAGCCAGAGAGAGGGGGCTGGGATGGGCTCTCCTTTAGACGCCTGTCCTCCAGAGCTGGGGGAGGAGACCTTCTACCGAGAGGAGATGCATTCTGGGTGTTTTTTTTGCAGGAACCCTGGCAGACTCATAAAGTCATCTTTGACTTCCATTCACAGAAGGCTTCCAAAAACAAATACTAACTTCACAAAAGAGGATCTGCACCAGCCTGGAAGCCCCGGAAAAGACGCCCAGCACCGTTAGGCATGACCAGGTTGCAAATTAAAGCCCCAATGAGAACACGTAACGCACTCTCTGGAATTTCAAAAATGAGAAAGACGAATGATTCCCAGTGCTGGTGACACTGTGGAGTAACTGGGGCTCTCAGCCACTGCCAGAGGGAAGGAAGGGATAGAGCGCCTGTGCACACGTGTCTGAGGCTGTCTCTAACTGCAGCACCGCTTTAGCACAAGGGGCTGCTGCGGCTGCTGGAGGCTGGATGTTGACGGGGTTGCTCCCAAGTCTCTGACTTCACACCGGAGAAGAAGCCCATTCCTGGCGGGAGGTGTCTCTGCTCCGGAACAAGCCCACCTCGTGAGTCAGAGGGAGAGAAGGCAGGATTCAGCAGAACGGGATGGTGGCACAGACTCTCAGGAGGTGCTGTTGAAGTGATGTGGGGGGCGGTGAACGTGCTCAGAGACACCCCAGCCTGATCCTGGGGCACAGCCTCGAGCTGCGGTGGACTCTGAGAAGCCAGGTGTGCTCACAGCAGCCACAGGCAACACTCCAGGCCGGTGTCAGGGGGTTTGTGTTTCCCCTTTCTTCTTTGGGGTCTGCTGACACATTTCTTTATTCTAATAAGAATCAGAACAAAAAAGAGAGATTGTTCATCCTCCAAGGAGAGTCTAAAAGCAGCAAAGGAGTGAAGTTGCTGTTGCAGCCCCCCCCACCCCTGAGCCTCCAGGACAGAGACTTCTGCTCCTGGAGTGGCTTCGTGCTGGAAAGTTCCCTGGACACAGACTCCAGGACCAAGGATCACCCAAGGGGCTCAGCTCAGAGCAGGGGACCCCCTGGGTCACAGGTGCTTCCTCCTGGCCTCTTCGCTGCAGGGGTGACTGCAGCCAGCCTCGGCCTAGATAAGTTTGCAGGCCTTCCTGGGCCTCCCAGCCCTGGGCTCTGGACAGAGAGGGTGGCGACAGCTCCAAAGCCAGCAGCTCCCCATGGCATCCCCTGCCCCCAGCGCCACCCTTTCCACAGCCAGAACCCTGTAACTTGAGTTCCACAAGGCCACCAGCTGGTCCCCCGATCAGTCCATTGAGATGCAGCAGCTTAGCAAGCCTCGCACACCAGGCAGCAACCTGAGCCGGTCAGCAGAAGCTCAGCCCTCTGCCCACCGTGTCCTGGCGACATCCCAGGGCCCTGGCCGGGCTCTCCAAGAGCACCCACACCATCTGTCTGCACCCTCCATTTCACCATGGCTGCACCTCTGATGAGAGAAGGCGGGTTCCATGCAGGAAAACTGCAGACACACAGCCAGGGGCAGGGGCCAAGGGAAATTTCCCCTCAGCCCTCTGAAGGGCTGTTGCCGAAAGTCAGCGGATGAAAGGCAGAAGCATGCATCCGCAGCAGACATAGGAGACTCCCCCGTGGTGAGTGGCAGCTCCTGTCACAGCGGGGTGCAGACGGGTGCATTCCCCTCATCCTAGGGGAAAGGAGGGTGGGGAGGTGTGGATGGCTTTAGGGGATAGTTCATGAATTTTAGGGGAATGCAGTGGGCGTGAAGAACATACACTGGCCTGGGACACAGTCCGTTGGGCCCACACAGCAGACAGGAGGCCTCGAACGGCCTCCCAGCCGCCCCCGATCCTGCTCACTTTGTTCCCTGGGAGAAGACCCCCTCCACCAACAATGCTCCTCATCACAGGGCCAGGCACGGTCTCTGCTTATCCCTGACCCCTGGGTTTCAGTTCCTGGCCAGCCCTTGGAATTATTCAAGGGAGTAAATCACACTTTCCTGCAGGAACCAGGGCACTCCACCCTTTTGTGTGTATGTGTGTGTGACAGTTTCTCTCTTATTGCCCAGGCTAGAGTGCAGTGACACAGTCCCAACTCACTGCAACCTCTGCCTCCTGGTTTCAAGCGATGCTCCTGCTTCCGCCTCCTGAGCAGCTGGGCCAACAGGCGCACACCCACCACGATGCCCGACTAACTTTTGTGTTTTAGTAGAGACCGGGTTTCACCATGTTGGTCATGCTGGTCTCAAACTCCTGACCTCAGGTGATTCACCCGCCTCGGCCTCCCAAAGTGCTGGGATTACAGGTGTGAGCCACCGTGCCTGGCCCACTCCTCCCTCTTGCTCCTAACAAAGCCTCCCCCACAGTGCCCGGCTGCTGGCACAGTGGCCCTGCATGCCAGGCAGTGCCCCTCCTCCAGGCTGTGAGCTTCTGCAGCTAAGAACTCCTCCAGATCTCATTTGTCCCATGTCAGGCGCTCTGTTTGGCCATCCCCAAACCCCTCCCAGGAACCCCCACTCACCAGTGGGGTGAATAGAAGGCAGGTGAAACAAGAACGTTGGTGCCCAGGCCCAGGACCACGAGTAACTGCTCGCTGGGCTTGTCCCCATCTCAGGGCAGTGAGTTCAAAGGTTAGTGAAACGTGTGGGCATCACGGCTGGGGGTCCTTCCTCGTGCTGAGTCACACTGGGGGGTCACGTTGCTCCCCACCCCCCTCAATTTTCCAGATGCACGAAGCCTCTTCTCCCAAGAGTAGCCTCAGATTTCTAACAGCCGCCCTCTTCATTCTGCCTCTGCCAGGTGAGTGTACAATGTTTGGGGAGTGTGCACCTGTTCCAGGAAGCATAGCTCTGGGCCTGGCTTCGTTTGGCTAACGAGGCAGCTTTCATATGCAGGGTTAAAGTCCCCATCTCGTGACAGCTCTAGGAAGTTCCAGGCTCGTGTGTCAGGGACCTGTAAGTCTTCAGGGAAATTTTCAAATGCAATTTTCTTCCCGTGATTTTATGCCTGAGACTTGCTTGGCTTGTTAATAAATTGGCTCAAGCAGAATGACCATAAATAGCGATATGATCGTCGTGTCATAGAAAATCATTCCGGCTCAGAATAGAAGGGCAGATTCCACAGCCCCAGACATCAAGTGAAAAGGAGAAAGAGAAATTGGGGCAGTGTGTCTGGGAGCTGGGTGTGATACAGAAATAACCCCACTTCCTACGGACACACACCACGAGGGAACGTGGAAGCCTGGCCACAGAATAAACCCCCGGCTTCCTGAGACATCACAACGTGGCGGGGGGAATGTTTAATCAGAGCAGCTTAGCAGCTCGCCTTCCCCAAGTCAGCTCAGGCGAAACTTGCCCTCCTCTGAACTCAGTCAGAGGCTACTCAGTGGCGTTCAATTTTTTATTATTGTAAGTTGTTTTCCATTTTCTTATCCATCAGTTTGTCACAAGTTTTTTCTTCTTTTAAAAAATTGCATTAGTTGGACCTTATTATTGGTTCTTTGTGAGGCGGTTTATTGTCTTTGCTATTCCTCCTTTCCTTCGATGATTTCAATCTTATTACATCCTAGAGTTGAAATTTATTTACTTTCATTAGTAAACCCATGGAAAACCGAGCGTTCCCCTCCAAGTACTGCATAAGTGACATAATATCAGGGTTTTGAGACGGTTCACTCTCATCTTCTCTCATGTGTAATTGCATTTATTTCCCATTATTATTTTTCTTTTTATGATCTGTGCCATCTAGAAGCACATTTTTAAGTTTCCAAAAGTGTGTTTTTCTATACTTATGTTTTGTTCATTGCATAATAATCAGATAAACATTATGTCAACTAAAATACGATAATTTTAGTAGTATTTGTTGCAGTATTACTTTTTATAAACATTTCAGACATAAGAGTGATGTGCACACAGGTGCGTGAACACACATGTGTGACCCTGGATACAGTGTCCCCTATTTGTCTATTTGATCAAGTTTTGTAGATCTTGTTATTCAAGCTTTCGATAGTACAATTATCTTTTATTTGCTTAACGTAAGAAAAATAGCATGTATTAAAGTCATCATTTATGACAGTGAGTACATCCATTTCTTCTTGTAGTTCTTTGAGGTTTTTACATATATTTGAAGCTTTTACTAAGTAAATATGAATGTATAGTCCTAATACCTTCTTATAGTTCACACCATTTCTCATCATGTACTCTGCCTCCTTAACCCTATTATTATAGATCTTGAATCTGGATTAGTCTAATATTAATATCATTAATTTTTACAGAACATTTCCAATCCCTTTATTTTTGAACCTTTTGTAGTTTTGTTTTGCTCATTTCTCTTGAGAAGTTTTAACAGCCATTCATGCATACAGCACCTATTTCTTCCCAGCTGAGTCTGATTTGACTCTATTCCTGGCGATGACTGGTGTCTGTGTGCTTATTTCCATCACCTTGTTTTTATTTTCTGATTTCTGTTCTTCATATTTCCTTGATTTTTGTTAATTCTACACCATATTTTTCTTCTCTATTCACTTTTATTCTCACTAAGTACATCCTTTCATAGTTCTTTTAAAGATGTTATATAGATTATAAATTTTGTCGTTCTAAATGACCAAAGCATACACAGATGAAGACTTGGGCTGGTGTGCACATTGAGGGGACAGTTGCTTCCCCTGCACCCTGGCCATGTTGCTTTGCACGCCTCCATCTTCTATCCCTCTTTCCTTCCGTCCGTCCTTCCTTCCTCCCTTCCGTCCCTCCCTCCCTCCTCCCCCTCTTCCTCCTTCCTTCCCTCCTTCCTTCTTCCTTCCCTCCTTCTTTCCCTCCTTCCTTCCTTCCTTCCTCCCTCCATCCCTGCCTTCCTCCCTCTCCCTCTCTCTTTCTTTTCCTTTCTTTCCTTTCCTTACCTTTTTTCTTCTTTTCTTTCTTTTTCTTTTCTTTTCTTCTTTTTTGACAGAGTCAGACTCCATTGCCCAGGCTGGACTACAGTGGCACAACCTCAGCTCACTGCAACCTCCACCTCCCAGATTCAAGCCATTCTCCTGCCTCAGCCTCCCAAAAAGCTGGGATTACAGGTGCGCACCACCATGCTCGGCTGATTTTTGTGTTTTCAGCAGAGATGGGCTTCCGCATGTTGGCCAGGCTGGTCTCGAACTCCTGACCTCAGGTGATCCACCCACCTCAGCCTCCCAAAGTGCTGGGATTACAGGCATGAGCCACCGCACCTGGCCTATTTTTTTTTTATTGATTTTTTTTCTTTATTTTTCAAACACCAACTTGAACCAGGCATCTTCTATTATTTCCGGAGAGAAGTCGGCTGTCAGTCTCTCTCCCGTTCTTCAGTGTGATCTGTTGTTTATTTGGGTAGATTTTCATGTTGTCCTTTTATCCTTGAGGTTCTGTAGTTTCACTTCATGTCTGTAGGAGTGGGTTGAGTCTTATTTATAATCATGGATATTCACGTATACTTTAAACCCGAGGGTATACACCTGTCTCTGCTGTGACACTGCCCTCAGCCAGTGGCTCTGCCAACACTTCTCCATCATCCTTCCCTTATCTTCCCCTGCTAGTCTCTCAACACTATTTTCCTGAATATTTCAGATTTTTTTCTACACAGTGCCTTCTTGGGGAAAGTATCAGTTGAGTCTCTCACTTCACTGTTCTACTTGTGGGACTGTATGAGACGGTGCTTATCCGACCTGTGGACTTCACGTTACTGTCTGTATTTTTTTTCTAACATTTCCTCATTGAAACTTTTTCAGAAAATGCCTACTTCGGTTGTCATTTCTGTGCTATCATGCACCCTCTAAGCCCCTGATCTGGCCCTAGGCCTCCAGTGCAGGTGGAGAAGCCCAGACCCTCAGAGGCTTGGAGGACGAGCTGGAGCTGGCTCGGGGCAGTGAGTGCCGTGGCACCTGCCTCAGGTGGCATGGGCAGCAGATGTTGACCAGGTGGGCAGTGAGGGAGCCCTGTCCCTCCCCACATCCTGTGTTTTACTGCTGGGAGGTAAACCTAAGGTGCTAAAGTCTCGTTCATTCAGAAAGTTAAGAAATCCGTAAAAGAGCATTTTTGAAAGGCTGGTAAGAGTCAACGTTCTAATGCAGGGACCCACAGACCTTTTCTACGAAGAGTCAGAGGGTCAATATGTTCTGCTGCTCAGTCCCTGAGGGTTTCCATGGCAACTGCTCAACTCTACCCCTGTCGCTCCCAGCAGCCAGAGCCAATACAGAAGCAGATGTGCGGGGCTGCATCCCAGGAAAACTGCACTTAGGAGGTGGCCATGGCTGAGTGTGGTCTGAGAGCTAGAGTTTGCCAACCCCTCTTCTAACTCAAATGAATAGAAATGCCAACTCGAATGTGAGTACAGCTTCAGGAATTTCTTTTTTATGTAGAATGCACATTGAGCAGAAAAAACTTTGATAAGTGTTTTCTAGTCTTCTGGAATGTCTCAAAGAACAGAGACTTGTGTTTCGTTACTTTTGTACGGGATCAGGCAGAAATGAATGAGTAAAAGCTACAGTGCACATCTTTATATTTTGTATAACTATAAACATAAAACATATGGATATATATTTACGTATGTTTATAAGTCAAAGGACCTTTGAAATTACTTTTGGAAGAATTCCAAGGGAAAGGTATAATGCAATGGGTTCATCAGGAACCCGATTCAGGATGTGAGTACCAGCATTTTTGAATTAGGTAATAGTAGATCAACAGATAGTTGTGACCAATAATGTAGATGGATCCCAGGGTTCTCCCCTCTCCCTCGATGGTCATATCCCAGGGGCTCTCCCTTCTCTCCCTCAAGGTTCAGATTTACAATCTAGCAGCACCACACCCAGGGCATCAGTATTGACACAACCCACCGATCTTAACCAGATTTCCCAGGATTCACTTGTAGTTGTGAGAGTGTGGGTGAGGGTGTGCATGGGTGTGAGTGTGTGTGTCTGAGTGTGTATGTCTGTGAGTGTGTGACTGAGTGTAAAATGTGATTGTGAGTGTGTGTGATTGTGTGTGTCACTGTATGTGTGAGTGTAAAAAATGTGTATGTGTATGATTAAGTGTGTGATTGTGTATGTGATTGTGAGTGTGTATGCATGTGTGTGTCTGAGTGTGTGACTGTGTGTGTAAAAATGTGTGTTTATGTGTGATTAAGTGTGTGATTGTGTGTGCATGTGTGTGTGAGTGTGTGACTGTGTATAAAAATGTGTTTATGTGTGTCATTGTGTGATTGTGAGTGTGTGTGTGATTAAGTTTGTGAGTGTGAGTGTATGTAGTTATTTAGTTCTATGCCAAAGCTCTTGTTGGAAATAGATGTTCGGCGCCTCAAAGAAAAATCACTGAGACAAAGGCTCTTTCAGCAGTGCAATTTTTACTTCCTGGACTGCAGGAAGGGTACTCTCACTAGCCATCATGGCATGAGAGTACAATGAACAGAGGAAAACACACAAATGAATCCCTTACGCATTTAGAGTCGTCCTTACTGCTGTGTCTGATCTCCGTGGGCTGGACCAGACCTCACTAAACTAAAACCTGATTGGCTAACAACTTAAAACTTTTCTAAACAGGTAAAAGCAATGGAGAGCTGGGGCATGCTTGTGAGCACATCCCACACAGATATCTTGTGGCACGAAGGCTAGCGAGGGTCCCCTTCCTGCAGTCCAGGAAGTAAAAATTGCATTGCTGAAAGAGCCTTTGTCTCCGTACTGATCTTTCTTTGCAGCACCGAGTATCTGTTCCCAACAGCTCTGCTTTTAAACGGATTCCGTGTTGGAATGATGTCCAGTGACCCAGAAGAAGGAGTGTCGGGGGAAAGCCTGGTTATAACAGAATGGTTCCCAGCCAACCTCATATCTCTTTTATCTGCATTGGTATCACTAGGACACAATTATTTAAAAAACAACTCACTTAACCTGGACGAATGACAGCAGGAAAATTGCTGCAAATCTGGATTAATGGAAGTCAAACGGTAGTGAGCCGGATGGTAATTAAGCTGAAGTTAAAAGCTTTCGAAGCAAGCCTTTCAATAGTGGACTTTTTCAGACACTTCGGGGACCTAGACAAACTCCCGATATTTATTCAGGCTGAAATTCTGACTCGCATTTCGCCTGCTAAATTAATAAGCCTGGAGACCTCTCCCCTTGCCTGAATAGACACTGCCCTTCATTTAAGCCACAGAGGTGCATTAATGCGCCGTAATGCCAACCATTATTTGGGATTATTGATTCATCAGTTACTCAATTGAAAAATCTGAGGAGTCAATACGGCAAGTCTTTGGGAAAGTATGAGACCCCAGTGAAAAATTAGCAGATGGCTTAGGAAATAACGTTCAAGAAACAGTAACAAAAGACATTCTTTATTTATTAGAATATCAAACAGGATAAATATCTCCTTAAGAAGCTCTGGGGTCCTGACTAAACTCCCAGGGGGCAGGGGTCCTGACAGCAAGACACCCTCGTCTCACAGTTTAACCTTTGCACGACGCCAGCAGTCCTCGGCTTTCTGGGCACAGGACTCAGTGCAGCACCCTGGCAGGAGCTGTGGGGGCCACAGGAAAGGGGGATGGACAAAGGAAGGGAAGGGGAGTCATGGCCAGGCAGCACTGACCTTGAAGGCGCAGGTGCAGGGGCCCACTGAGCTCAGATCCTCCTCTGCCCTTGTGGCCTGGGGTGGGAGAGGGAAGTACAGGTCACACCTCCCACGCCCATGTGCAAAGAACACGGAGGGGGAGGGGAGGCAAGAAACATGGTACCCCATGAGCTTCCCCCATCTGCCTCCCCCAGGAGCGTCAATCAGGCATTATCTCGTTAGTTTAGAGAAAACTCATTATAAGTGCATATTGACTCTCACAATGGCGAGGTGGCTGATGACAGATTGTGGTCACCTTAATGCTGGGGCAGGGCCTTGGTCATCTTTTTAACCCCATGATTAGTGGGATGTCTGCCGAGAGACACCGAATTAAGGCTTGTTAAATTGCACTGAGCAGTGTCCCTGATAGTTACACACCTGCATTTGTCCCTTCCGAGCCTTTGCATCTACTGTCGGGCAGTGAACCAGGCTGGCAGAGCCTCCATCCTGAGCGGGGGCTGCTGATTGCCCTTCTGCCCCCCAGCACCTGCAGTCAGCCTGCCCACACACTCTTCTTTCCTGACTTCCAGGGAGGGGCAGCCTCCATTTAATGTCTCGAATGCAGGACAGGGACCCTGGGAGGCACCGAGCTCTGTGCCCTGAGTTGCTGTAAGCCCGAGTCTCGGCCATCAAGCTCTCTGGACCCTGACATTCCTTCCCAGGCATCTGCTGCCACTGCTGAGAAGTGAGGAGCCTTCAGCCCAGGCAGGGAGCCGTGGAGGATGCTCATTAACTCTGCCAGGGCCTTGACGGCCAGGCTCTTCAGGCCAGCTCCCTGGGGCTATATTCGCAGAACCAAACCGTGTTCCTCTCACCATGGACCTGGAGGAAGCCCAGGTGTTCTGTCCTACTCTTCGTTTGCCAGCTGCCAAGGGGTTAAAGCCTGAGAGCTGAACTCCATCAGTAGGTCAGCACACCGCACCCCAGGGCCTGGCATGAGCTGGGAAGCCACCTGGCAGACCCACGGTATTTGGCCAGGTTTGTCCAAATATCCAAGGAGCTAATGGTGGGAGACAGAGCCCGTTGTGTTCCATCCGCATCTATTGATCACATCAGCCCCGTTCCTTAGCACACGCACACAGGCACACACACAGGCAGTCGCTCTCATTGGTGTGGAGTCTCCCTGCTCTCTGGGTATCAGTGGAGGTCTCGGGAGGCAGACACAGGCCTGGACCTTGGTGTCCTCCACCTTGGCCGTCATTCCTTGAGCTGGCATCTTGTTTTCTGGGTGAGCTGTGTGCACACCTGCATTCTGCGCCTTCCGCCAGCTTTGCTTTTCTTATCTGCATTTTGGGGGTAATAAAAATCACACCAGGCTGGGCACAGTGGCTCATACCTATAATCCCAGAACTTTGGGAGGCCGAAGCAGGCAGATCACCTGAGTTCAAGACCAACCTGGCCCATATGGCAAAACCCCATCTCTACTAAAAATACAAAAAGTTAGCCAGGCGTGGTGGTGGAGCCCATAGTCCCAGCTACTTAGGAGGCTGAGGCCGGAGAATTGCTTGAACCTGGCAGGTGGAGGTTGCAGTGAGCCGAGATCGCACCACTGTACTCCAGCCTGGGGGACAGAGTAAGACTCTGTCTCAAATTTTAAAAAAATAATCACACCAGGTGCTGCAAGGGTCAGCCAAGGGATTCTGAAGAGGGGAGCTTAGGTTTAGGTCCAGAGCTCCCTCTACTGATGCCCTTTCCCTCCCTTTGTGTGCAGTTTAGGATTCCTCAGGCTCTCGGGGTGGACAGCCTGCAGCCTGGGTTCGGGCTGGTGAGGGACTGCTGGGATATAGAGCTCAGAGGGCGCCTCTGTGTTCCAAAGGGCACTGGCCCCATCAGCCTATGCAGCCTAGGGGCCGGCCCAGGGGCTTTGTCCTGATTGTGCCAGTGACGCCACGTCCACACACACCGGGTCCACACTGTCTCCTGACCCTCCTGTCTTCAGATCATCCTCGGGGCCTGCAGGTCACACCATACCACACGTGCCTGTGGAGCTGTCCGTGGTGCTGAAAAGAGTGCACGCTTACAGGGCTGTGGCTGTGGTCCCCACAGATACAGCAGCTATGGTGGCCTTGGCTGGGGCCGAGGAAATGAGGCCAGTGGAGGTGACACCGTACTTTGGAGGTGAAAACAAGACTCCCTGATGGGCCTGATGGGCCAGATTGGAAAGGGTGAGGAGGAGAGGGAAAGCAAGGAAGGACACTTCCTAGCCTTGACACACCTTAACTGTGTAGACCCGTGTGCATCCTTCAACAAACACATCTTGTTGTTAGACAAAGAAATGCAGCTTGAGCCTCTGGAGCACTTTATCCAGGCTGAATTCTGCCCTAAACCCCATCAGTCAAAGGCACCTCCATCTCCCAAGACCTGCCCCCGTCCAGGCTCAGTCTCTGAATTTTTGCTTCATTTTTCTCTCTTTCCCACCCCATTCCTCCCCTCCAGCAATTCCTGTCAAGTTCAACCTCCACCCCTCACTGGAGCCCCCGATGTCCCTCACCTGGACCGGCCAGGTGCACCCACCCCAGCCTGCCTGCCTCTGGGAGTCCCTCCCCAACAGGAGACGGGAATTCTTCTAAAACACAGGTGAGGCCCCAGCTCCCTGTCCCCTGCACCTGAGGGCACCTCATAGGCCCCAGAATAAAATCTGCGGCCTCTCTGTGCTCTGCACCCTTCAGTCTTGGTCTTCTTCTGACACCGCTCCCTCCCGCACCTGCCAGGCCTCTGCTGGGGCCTGAGGCTGCCTGCATCCTCACTTGGCTTGTCCTGGGTTCTATTCTTCTCCACAACGCAGGGTCACCGGTGCACTGATGCCACAGGCATGCGCGTCTTATGTCCTCTCCCCATGGGGATGAAGCTCCCATGGTAAGGTCCTGGCCACCCTGTCCCTGCTCCAGCCCTCAGGCCCAGAGCCTAGGATGCCCTGAGCAGTGCAGCACTCGAATGGTGCCAGCCTTGCCTCCGGGGTGTTGGTGAAAGCCCACCCCCTTCACCTTCTCTGCCTGTGGGCCTCTCCCCAGTCCTCTTACAGAGCCCATGAGAGCTGTTGCCCCAGTTGCAAGACCTGAGGGTCCTGCCCCCAACCCTCGCCACAAGCAAATATGACCCAGCTGACTCCTGAAGCTCACATGAGGGTCCTGGAATGAGGCCACTGGCCTCAGCGCCATCAGGACTCCAGAGGTAGAGTGAGTGGGTCCCCTGTGGGATCGGCTGCAGTGGTGGGCTCAGCGAAGGCATGTTTGATGCACTCACCCAGCCCCTCAGAACCTGCCGGGTGCAGGACCCATCCCATCGCGCCTGAGCACCCCAGAGCCCTGTGCTCTGAGTCTATTTGCCCTACAGTGAAGGGTGGGAGGTTCAGCCGAGGTCACTGTGGACAAATCAGCCAGGCAGGTGACAAGCTGGGAGAGGTTATTTGCAAAATCTAGAATAAACACGCCATCCAAAGCTAGAGAAGGGAACAGAAAACTTATAGGAGCTCAAATGGAGAAAGCTGGGCAGTGATATAAAAAGGCTTTGTAAGGGGGAGAAAGCCCAGGCACCAGGTGCATTCGTTATGAGCTACATGGGAGTGACGTCACCAGGAGCTGCACCGGGGTCCCATTCACCTGGCAGGTGCCACAGAGCTGGGTGATGGGGCGGTGCCAGGGACAGAGGTGGGAGGACACATGGACTGCTGGCAGGAGTGGACTCCGTGGTCCTGGGAGCTGTGGCCTTCCTGCCCCACCCCTGCAGCCCCGGGGGCACCTGGACCACCTCTCCTTGCAGAGTGGACAGGCTCTTCCTTGGAGCACTGCAGGGAAAGACCTTAAAGGACTTAATGGAGCACACAGATCCCAAAGACAATGTTGCAAAGACATGTCGCCTTTAGATGAGGTGATTATTGCAGATTTAAAATACGCTATGGAAAACAGCAACACATATTCTAGCAAGAGCCCTTAAGGAAACTCAAGATGTGTGTTAAAACAGCAACATCTTTCCCTGAGATCGGGGGCGAGGATGGAGGGTGATGCAACAAGAAAGTCAATAAAGACGGACTGCGTGGGGCCAGATGCCTGCACGCCATCCGCACACAGCTCTCCTTTTAAGGACATTTCAATGAAGATCAGTTCCTTTGAGGTGGTGCCGACGAAATTTAACTGACCAGTTTTTTAAAGCGGTATACAAATCATGACATGTGACACATTTCAGGAACTCATCACTGGCGTAAAGTGAACCTTTAACCAACAGAGCTGGTTCCATTCATCGAGGGCAATGCACCAGGACGTCACTGAGAAATTCACACCACCTCCTCCATAACTGTCATACCAAAGCTGCAAAGCAGGTTTCATTCTCAGATTTAAGATGGGGCTGCTGTGGTTCATAGAGGGAAAAGACTCTCCTGGGATTACCAGTGTACCTGTTAGGGCTCCTGACTTCTCAAGTCTCCCAAGATTATCAGTGTACGTGTTAGGGCTCCTGATTTCAATTTACTGAAATCTCCATAAAAACGGACAGTCTGGGAATGTATCATCTTCAATAAGCAAGATATGCAGGCAATGTAAAAAGCTTCAGGATGGGTTTGATCCAGCAGCTCAACTTTCATAAAGTATCTGGTTTCTTTCTCCCTCCCAGAAACTCCCAGGATCATCTAATAGTTCTTTATGGAAACCCAGTTACAGAGGCCTGGGCCAGCCAGGGCTCAGTGAGGCCCGGATGAACACAGCCAGTTTCACCAGCACAGCTCATTGAGCTCGCAGTGGGGAGGGAGACTGTAGGATCTTCCATGTGAACCCTACCGGCCTTGGTTGGAGCCCAGGTCCAAGTGACTCACCTTACAACCCTGGGTTCTGCACGTGGGTGTCACTGCTTCCTCACTGGTCTCTGGGCTCCATTCAGGCTGGACTTACCTCCCGTGTCCCTTCCTCCCTCTCCCCCCGGCAGTGCTGGGGCACACAGGCCGTCCTCACACACAGACCTGCAGGAGCAGAGCCTGGTGACTAAATAAATAATAACATGAATGGGCGAGGAGTTTTCCTGAGGCAAGAAGGAAATGCTGAAAGTGGGGAGAGAGGATCCATGAACAGACAGACTTTAATAAAACACCTAAGACTATGGAAGAGAAAATAATTGAAAACACTGCTTTGAAGCTGGCCATTTTGCCATCCTGTTATGCCTCGGAGAGGGTGAACAAGACGCCCGCGGCCCCATGCATTCGGGTCCTCTGCAAGTCCAAAGCTGACAAAGTCAGTGGTTTGGAACCCGGCATGACAGCCAGTCCTTTAGAGACTCAGGCCCTGCTCATGCCCCACTCGGTGTGTTTGACAGGGAGCCAAAGTGAATTTTAAAGCCAACAGGCCCAAGTCGTAAACAATCTCCCCTTGTTTTCAGCACAATTGATGTCTGCTAATTTCAGGCTTGTTTGGAGGTGTCGGCTCACGCGGAGGTTAACTGCTTTTTGAAAGGTTGGGAAGTCCGGTGCCTGAGTGCGTCTCCCAGTCTTCCCTTCTTGACACGGGAGTTAATGCTGGCATAATTAAGGTCCCCAGCCACAGTCAAGGGTAACAAGTGCCAGCCCCCTCCAGAGGGAAATTATCCACAGCAGTTCTCATCTCCCTGGCCGAGGTAGCTCTCAAAAGAGACTAACAACCTTCAGAGCCTGGTGGCTCTCGCCTGTAACCCCAGCACTTTGGGAGGCCGAGGCTGGGGGGATCACCTGAGGTCAGGAGTTCGAGACCAGCCTGGCCAACATAGTGAAACCCTGTCTCTACTAAAATATAAAAATTAGCTGGACGTGGTGGTGCACGCCTGTAATCCCAGCTACTCAGGAGGCTGAAGCAGGAGAATTGCTTGAACCCGGGAGGCGGAGGTTGCAGTGAGTTGAGATCGCACCACATGGGTTCTCGATTCTTCCAGCTCCTGCACTCCCTGGCTCCAATGCTGCAACTGTTTCCAGTTTTTCTCCTGTCCTCCTAACTTGGTATAGCTAAGGCAGCCTTTCCCACAGGGCTGCTCGAGGAAGGGGCTGCAGGGATTGGAGGAAAAGTAGTGCCCGTTGTGCCAAGTGATGTGAATCTCAAAGGCATCACTGTCGTGCCTGCTGCCCGGGTGGCTGAGGCCCCTGTGATCCTGTGGAGGCTTAGGGGCAGGACCACAGAGACGAAGGTGACCAGCCCAGCCCTTGAGACCCACAGTTGGGACCAGAGGAACGCAGACCCAATCCAGTTCATTTGGGCAGGAACCTAGTGACAGGCAGCTTCCCCCAGCACAGCCACAGAGCACGCGGCTGGCTGGAGGGAGGAAGGTGAGGGAAGAGGAGCCCTGGCCCCCAGGCCGACCAGCCACATTCGCTTCTTTCCTGCCCTTTGCCTTCTTGCCGAGCCCTGCGTTCTCTCAGCATAGATGTGACATCTCAGCAGCCACCTGGCATGGGGTCCCTTCAGCAGAGAAGGGTGCCGGGTCGGCCACCCTCCTGCTGCTGTGTGTCTACTTTAAACATACTCGCCCCACACGTTTGCACACACATGCAGGGAACACGCATGCACCTCACACTGCTCACATATGCTAATGCACACACACCCACACATGCTCTCACACACAAACAGGACACGGCCCACACGCTATGCTCACACACGCCAGTGCACACACACGCACACCTACTAAAGAGATTTTGGCCTGGCTCACTCTGGCCTTCCCGGCAATTGGCGTTGACCTGCCCTCATTCTCTGTCGGATCCTGACCCATGTGTCCATCCAGATGCTGTTCTCCTCCACATGACCTGGTCAGCGTCCCACGGCCACCTCAAGGTGAAGCCAGCACTGCAGTGGCCTGCCCTCCTCTAGATAAAGAAACCAGATTGGCAGAGCACTGTGGCTCACAGCTGTGATCTCAGCACTTTCGGAGGCTAAGGTGGGCAGATCACCTGAGGTCAGGACTGCAAGACCAGCCTGGCCAACATGGAGAAACCCCGTCTCTATTAAAAATACAAAAATTAGCCAGGCGTGGTGCCACATGCCTGTAATCCCAGCTACCGGGAGGCTGAGACAGGAGAATCACTTGAACCTGGGAGACGGAGGTTGCAGTGAGCCAAGATCGCACCACTGCACTCCAGCCTGGGTGACGAAACAAGACTCCATCTCAAAAAGAAAAACAACAGGACACCAGATTGTCCCACCAGCTTTGTCCAACCCCACCCCAGGCTCCATCCAGAGGAATGCCTGAGGCCCCGGCACACACCCTGAGATGCAGGTGGGACCCCAGGGACAGGAGCTGCTCCCGGGCAGATTGCAGCTCAGAGCTCACGCCTGATGCCCAGGATTAAAAATCAGCCTTCAGTGCTGATTTCACCAGATTGTGAGTGTGACATTTAAGACTCCCTGTATCCCTAAACTCCCTCATTCCCCAGGCAGGAGCCGCCACCCCACAAGCTGTCCCCCTGGAACTCACTGCAGGGGGCACAGTGATGGATGGGAGCATCAGGGAGAGGCTGGCCATTTCAGTTGAGACTCTTCTGTAGCTGGGCGCAGGGCTCATGCCTGTAATCCCAGCACTTTGGGAGGCCGAGGCGGGTGGATAGTGAGGTCAGGAGATCAAGACCATCCTAACACGGTGAAAGCTGGTCTCTACTAAAATAAAAAACTAGCCGGGCGTGGTGGTGCACGCCTGTAGTTCCAGCTACTAGGGAGGCTGAAGTGAGGGTATCGCTTGAACCCGGAAGGCAGAGGTGGGAATGAGCCGAGATTGCACCACTGCACTCAGGCCGGGTGAAAGAGCAAGACTCTGTCTCAAAAAAAAAAGAGAGAGAGAGAGAGACTCTTCCTGTAATTCTTCAGCTTTTAAATTTTATTTTTCTTACTGTATGGAACTTGCAGCAGCTTCTAGGATAACGTGGTGAGGGAAAACCACCTGGCCTCCTTCCCAGTCTTGGAAAGGGAGAGCAGTTCCCACATTTCTCATGGCGTTTGCTGCGGGATTTTTGCAGCTGCACTTGGCCACGTCAATTTCCCTCTATTCCTAACTTGACAAACGCTTTCATCATAAATTCGGGCTGCTGCATCTTACCGGGTGCTTTTTCCACATCCGTGGATGTGACTTCAGGATGTCTCTTTAGTTTGCTGATGTGGTAGCCCCACCGATTTACTTTTGAACATTGGATCAGCCTTGCACACCTGGAAGAAATTTCGCTTAGCCTCTGTGCATGATTCTCTATGTTGTTGGATTCAATTTGCCAATGTTTTGTCGAAGATTTTCACATCTAAGTTCATGAGAGATATCAGTCCTCAATTCTCTCTTTTTATGCACTGACATTGATTTTGTTGTCAAATCATACTAATTTTTATTTAAAATATGTGGGAAGGAGAAAAGTTCCTTTTTAAAGTTTCCTTTCTTGTTAGAGAATAAGTGTGCTAGTAACTTTGTGAAGCCCTATCCTAGGTAGCTATTAGACATGCCATGCTTACAGGCACATAGTACATTCTATGTCCTTGTACTTGAACCAAAATACCTGTGTGGGACGTGCTTACAGGCATGTCCCAGCTCTCCATTGCCTTAACTGTTTAGAAAAGTTTTCAGTTGTTAGCCAGTCAGGTTTTAGTTTAGACTGTGAGGTCTGGCTCCAGCCAGCAGAGATCAGACACAGCAGTAAGGACGACCCCAAATGTGTAAGGAATAAATGTGTGTGTTTTCCTTCGTTCACTGCACTCTCATGGCAAGATGGCTAGTGAGGGTACCCCTCCTGCAGTTCAGGAAGTGAAAACTGTTGCTGAAAGATCCTTTGTCTCAGTGCTGATTTTTCTTTGTGGCACCGAGCATCTGTTTCCAACAGAAAAAATGAGTGTAAATCACAGTTGTATGTGTCTGAGTTTCAACAAGTAAGTTTCAACAATGCCAGCTTTAATAATACTTGGATGGGCAACAAGCCATGGGCACATGCACACATCTTCCAACAAGTGATGTCGGATAGAAACGATGGCATTGCTGTCACCGCCATCACTGTCGTCACTGTCAACATTGATGATCATCCTACCTCCTGGGCAGCGTGTGAACCGGAATTCCGCTCATGCGAATACCTGTTTTCCCGTCTGTATCAGTGTTGTCTTGAATGTCAGGTGAATCCTTGCTATTCCAGGATTTAAATGTGAATCTGTCCAAGGTGTTAATACCTGTCTTTTGCTGCAATGAGTCTGCCAGTTAAGGGTGAGGAGTCAGTCACCTGTAAACCTCTAAAAAGCCTGGAGTAAACCCTTCTGTATAACTAATTCTCGGCTCTAGTCAGACAGCCCTCTTTAATTTCGGTGAATGCAGAGTGGATGTCCCACAGCCATTTCCAAGTCATAAACTCCTGGGAAAGGCCAGGTGGAGACCGGTTAATATGTCAGGCAAGGGGTGGAATATTCCCCTCAATGGAAGGGCCAGGAGCGAGCCAGCCTCACCGAGCTGAGTGCTTCATCGTGGTGGAATCCTCCTGTGTAGCCGTGCCCCAGGGAGTGAACCACGTCTCTGTCCGCTACGGAAGGAGCTTCGCCTTCAGAGCCGTCCCGTTGCCAGGAAACAGCAGCCTTTCTTGGAGGGAAAAGCGAAGTCCTGCAGTTTGGCCAGGTTTCTCTCTGACGTTGGGTCTAACTGGCCGGGAAAGGAGGCTGAGCCCAGGCTGGTAGATGGTGCCTCGGTGGGCGGCCTCGCCAGTGGCGTTGCAATTGCTGACAGTCATTCATATTTCAGAAGAGCTGCTGGAGGCCGCACCGCACGTGTGCGCACGGACTCAGCGAGCTTCCCCGGCTGTGCAGGCTGCGGGCAGCCCGGGCAGGACATGGGAAGTGGCTGTGTCCAAACCATTGCCTGCAGGAGGACAGGACCCACGCCTCAGGCCGCTCCTCTCAGGCCTCGTTTTTATTCATAAAATGAGAACGCTGGGCAAATCCTGTTTCCCGAAGCAGAGCAGCTGAACGCCAGGGTCCCCGGCCGCCTCCACTCCCCTCCCTGCCTGCCGTGGGACTGCCCCTCGCTACCACCTTTCTGCAAATGACTTTAGTGTGACTCGTTTTTAAACTGCAGGTATCTTAAGCAGCTATGGCCCTGGCATGATGTTTACCATCCCAGTTAGATGTATGCAACACAGATTTAAGTTATAAGTTGTGACATATATAAAGTTACATGCAACACAAAACTTCAAGACCAAACAGCCCTGGGAAGAAGAATGTTCTGAGTGTCAGCCACTCCCCTCACGGCAACAGTTACCGGGTGCTGGCCTCACGGGTGTGGGCAGCCTGCCTGGGCCCTGGCACCATAGCCACGTGTCCTTAGGAGCCTGCCCAGGCCCCTGCGTCCATCAGTGGGACGGGGCTGGTGGTTGCACTTCTCTGAGCTCCTGGGCAGGGCTCCGGCTGGTAAATGGAAGGATGGCTGCCTGATGGAGTGGGAGGTCTCCCTGGGGTCTCTTTGGCTGCCTTACCTGGTCCAGTCCCATAATTAACAATGCCCCATGCACCAACCCCTCCAGCAGGGCACCCACAGGGAAAGCACCCACGGGTGATGACTCCGAATAAAAAAAGCACACACAGGGTGATAGGGCCGAGTAATTATCACACAGCCTCACTGGCGCTTTGATCTCCTAATCAATTCTTCCGAGCGTCCCACACGGCTCTCTCTGCTTTTCATAATATAATTTAATTTTTATGTACAGATTTTCCTGAAGGGCATAAATGCATTTTCACTTTATGCCCCAGTAATTCAGTTTTAAACCAAGCATAAAAACTCAATAAACAGCAAAGAGCTCCCTGCATATGCCAGGCCCATGACCTTTCCCTGTTATTGTTGAGTACGGAAAAGAGTGGGTAGAAATCACATATGAAGTCCACCGAAGATTCTCCATTGTCTGTTAGAAAATCAGCCGGAATTGACAATAATTTGATAGTTCATGCTTGAGAGAGCTCCCAATTGGGAATGTGAGGCCCAGAGATTGGCTGGCAGGGGCAATCATCGGAGATCGGCTCCCGCTGACCTTGAGACCGTCCCCCTTGCCGAGACGCTGTGATAAATGCAGAGAGGCTCTGCGCCCCGAGTCCTCACCTCCGATAAGCAGGGGTGAAAATGAAAATTCACGGAGGCGCCATGTACGTAGGCTTTCAATTGGTTTCTCAAATATCGCCTGAGCGAAGGACCCGGGGCGCTGGGGTTGTGCACACCGCCGCGCATAGCCCAAAAGGCTGCCCCGAGAGGGCAAGGACAATCACTCAGGGACTGGAGCAAAAGCAGCCTCGTTCCTGGGCCCACCATATGATTGCTCACGGGCGATTGGAGCTGAATTCCCTTACTTCCTGGCACAGAGGACAGGCACCTTTGGTTTGAATCAGACTCAGAAGTCTCAGGTCCTTCCCCACGCAGGGCCCCACCTTGAGCCTCAGCTGAGATTCCACGTGTCCCGTGGGAGGTGCTCACCATGGCAGCTGTGGCCCCGGGGTGAAGACGCTGAACATGGGGAAGGGCTTCTTCTACGGAGCCAGAAACACTCACTCCCCAGCATTTCCTGGGGTTCCAGGGACACATAGAGGCTCATCTACTCACCGGTTGCATCTTCCTGTGATTCCAGAAGTGACTCCAGTGTTCCAGAATCTTCCTGTAATTCTAGAAGCGACCCCAGTGTTTGGGAAGATTCCTTAACTGCTGTCCCCTTGCCTTTCAGTGGCTGGTAAGTGGGAAGCTCCCTGGTTCCCGCTTGCCCTGTGGCTCCCGCAGGGCCAGCACACCTGGGCAGGGCTGGCACACCTGGGCAGGGCCGGCACACCTGGGCAGGGCCTGTCTTCTCTTGCTTTTTGGTCCTGGCTCCCCTTCTGCAGGACGTCACTGTTCTGTGCTACATGCTCAGCGGGCCTCTAGCTCCGTGCGCAGACTCCTGGTTTACTGAGGCTGTGGCAGCCTAGAGTCGCACCTGTGAGGAAAACTGAGGCATCCTCAGATGCCACATAGACTGGCAGATAACAGGGTCGCATGCCTGCACAGACACTGACCAGCAGGCAGGCCTGAGACCCCCGGTGCCCTGAGGAAAAACCAGGTCCTAGGCTCCATGGAAGCACGGGGCTACAGGTGCCCCAGCTGTCTGGGAGAAGACGGAGAATCAGGGTGAGGACACAGCAGGACAGAGGCCCCTCCAAGATGCAGCTACTGTGCCTGGCAGGAGAGGGGAGCAGAAAGGCCAGGCAGGTGCCCATCTTCACCCCCCAGTCTTAGGACCAGGACTGCAGTGAGGCGACCGCAGAGCTCAGTCAGCTTCCTGCAGATGAGCGTTGGCAGCCTCTGACGTTTGCATCTCAGGTATCGCTGCTGCCTCCCTCAGTTCTGACCTACCGGCCTCCTCTGAGGTCCAACGCCCCCACTTCCATAGCCAGTGACACTGAGACCACCTCACCCAGCTTAGGACCCTGTGTTCCACCTGCTGAAGGGGTGGAGCCCAGGAGTAGGGCTGTGAGAGGGCATGTGTGTCTGTGTGTGCATGTCACAAATGTGTGGGTATGTCATGCATGTGTGTATGTGCCTATGCATGCGTGCATGTGTGTGTGCAGCTGTGCATGTCTATGTGTGTGTCTGCCTGTGTGTGCCTGTGTGTGTGCACGTGTGTGTCCGTGTGTGTGTGCATGTGTGTGTCCATGCATGTGTGTGTGCCCATGTATGTGCATGTGCATACGTGCCTTTGCATGTGTGCATGTGTGTGCGCAGCTGTACACCCCAGAGGAAGCCAGTTCCCTTCCATCCCGGCAGCGTCTCTGGGGATTGGGAACCCTGCGTGCCTGTCATTTTGCCTTCCTTGTGCAAATGTCTCCCTCCAGCTTTCGAGGCTGCTTCGGGGGATACAGGCAGCCAATGCCTTCTGCAGCTCAACGCATTTCTTCTAGAACTCTGTACAAAGTTTAATTATTGTAACATCGAACAAATTTCAGCAATGAGCAGTCTCTTCCCTCCACCGTCTTCATCCAGCTCAGCTTCCTTCAATACAGTCGGCCTCTTAGTCACTTTAATGGTAGGTGAGCAGTAAAGGTCAACAGAAATTAAGATGAAAGTTCTGCCCTACTCAAGCAGTGAACATTCACTGTTTGTGAACCACCTGCTGGGTGCAGCGGCATCTGCTCCCGCTTTCCGGCTGAACGAAGGGCAGGACTCAGCCTTCCCTGTTTCTTCTCTGCTGGCCTTCCCTGAGCACCTGCGACGAGCTGGCACTGTTTTGGCTTGGCAATGGACAAGTGGCACAGAGCCACCCCTCTCAGGAGCCTCCCTCTCGTGGATGTAGACAGACAGGGAACTCAGCAGAAGGTGAATATTTCATAGCAGGCAATGACAAGGTCACTGTGACCCAGAGTTCTGGGGAGCTATCCCAGATCAAGAGGGAGCCATGGCAGGTGGGTTTGCTTTTTCACAAGCCGGGGCCACCCTGATGAGTTCATATTTAGAGAAAGACCCAAATGCCTCAAGAAAGTGAGTCCAGGGCTGTCTGAGGGGAGAGTCTTGTGTTCACCATCCAAGACTCGGTAATTTATAAAGGAAAAGGTTTAGCATGTTCTCACTCATAAGTGGGGGTTGAACAATGAGAAAACAAGGACACAGAAAGGGGAGCGTCACACGCCGGGGCCTGTTGGGGTTTGAGGGGCAAGGGGAGGGAGAGCATTAGGAGAAATCCCTAATACATGTGGGGCTTAAAGCCTAGATGATGGGTTGATGGGTGCAGCAAACCTCCATGGCGCATGTATACCTGTGTAACAAACCTGCACATTCTGCCCATGTCTCCCAGAACTTAAAGTATAATAAAATAAAAACAAAAAGGAATTTAACGGACTCACAGTTCCGCATGGCTGCGGAGGCCTCACAATCACGGGGTAAGGTGAAAGCACATCTTACATGGTGGCAGGCAAGAGAGAGAATGAGAACCAAGCAAAAACGGAAACCCTTATAAAACCATGAGATCTCATGAGACTGACTCACTGCTATGAGAACAGTATGGGGGGAAACTGCCCCCACGATTCAGTCATCTCCCACCAGGTCCCTCCCACACACGTGGGAACTATGGGAGCTATAATTCAAGATGAGATGTGGGTGTGGACCCCGCCAAACCAGGCCAACTGTCTAGGTACATTAGTCCCCATAAAACAAGCCAGGAGCACTGACTGCACGTAGGATGCCACGTCTGCCTCTTGTTCCATAAATGTTTGGTCAAACTTGCCTTTAAGAAAACTGAGTTTTGTTCTTTCTCTGTGAAATGAATTTTTACCTCTGATTCAATTTTGTAAATGGATAATTGACCTGTTACTACCATTCTTTTCACCTCTGCTTCAGGCAGATCTATTGTCTTTCCTGTGATTTGTCTGTTCAGCCTCGTTTTACATTTTATTGGTGTTAAATGATTTATATTATTGTGTTATCTTTTCATGTTGTCTGCTTCTAAAGCTATGATCCTTTTTATTCCTAAAAATGTGTGCCGTGGGCCAGGCGTGGTGGCTCACGCCTGTAATGCCAGCACTTTGGGAGGCTGAGGTGGGCGGATCACCTAAAGTCAGGATTTTGAGATCAGCCTGGCCAACATGGCAAAACACTGTCTCTATTAAACGTACAAAAAAGTTAGCCAGGTGTGGTGGCGCACGCCTGTGATCCCAGCTGCTTCAGAGGCTGAGGCAGGAGAATTGCTTGACCCTGGGAGGCAGAGGTTGCCATGAGCCGCGATCGTACCATTGCACTCCAGCCTCGGTGACATAGCGAGACTCTGTCTCAAAAAAGAAACATCTCTCCTGTGGTTTAGCCTTGTTTTCCTGCTCAGTCTTTACAGAAATTTGTAGCTCCATTCCTCTTCTCAGAGAACCTCCATGAGACTCTACTGGCCTTCATGTGCAAGTTCATTGATTTCTGTTTTATTTCTTTATTTATGCATTACTTTGATAACCAAGAAATGGCCAGTGGTCTCCACATTGGCCATGGGAACCAGTGTGCCTGGCACTGCAAGCTGGTTTAATTAGCACTGACCTAACGGCCAGTTACGTAGAACATCTCATCACGTGCTTCTGTGCCACCTGCATACCTGCTTTGCCAAAGTTTCTGTTCGAGTCTTCCAGCCATTTTTAAGTTGTGTTGTTTTCTTACTGTCGAGCTTCCAACATTATGTATTCTGGACACAAGTATTTGTCAGATATGTGGTCTGCAAATATCTTCTCCCAGTCTGTAACTTGTCTTTTCATTCACTTAACTGTGTCTTTGACAAAGCAACAGCTATGAATATTGATAATTTCCCATTTTTAATTTATTGACTTTTAGGGGTCACACTATTGGTGTTGAGTCTAAGAACTCTGTTTAACCTGGTCACCAAGATTTTCTTCTTCTAAAAATATTGGAATTTTACTTTTCACATTTAGATCTCTGGTTTGTTTGGGGTTAACTTGTGCAGAAGGTGTGAAGCTTAAATCAAAGTTAACTTTTTGGTAAATGAACATGCAATTGTCCCAACGTCTTTTCTTGAGAGACTGCTCTTTTCCATCGAATGCCTTTGTGCCATTGTCAGCAATCGATTGGCCTCATCCTTGCCGATGTGTTTCTGGGCTCTCTGTTCTGTTCCATTGATCTACGTGTTTATCTCTTCGCCAATATGACACAATCTTCATGACTACAGCCCAGAGCAAGTCCTAAGAGTAAGGTCGGATAATTCCCCCAATTCATTTCTTTGTTAAACTTGTTTAGCCTATTTTACTTGGGATCTTTTATCCTATGTAAAGTTTAGAACCAGCTTCCCTATCTCTAAAAAATAATGTGCTGGAATTTTAATGACTTAATTTATATCTGTGGATAAGTTTGGGGGAAACCGACATTTTTCTTATACTAAATTTTTCAATTTATTAACACAGTGTATTTATAAGCTCGTCTTTGATTATTTTCATCAGTGTTTTGTAATTCTTAGCACAAAGATTCTACGTGTTTCATTAGATTTATTCCTGAGAACCTCCTTTTGAGCTGTTGTAAATGGTACTGTTTCATTATTTTCAGATTTCAATTGTTCATTGCTAGTATATAGAAATAGAACTTACCCTTATTATTTTCCTTCCACTTAATTTTGGTTTGTATTCTTTCATTTGTTTCTCATTTCTTAAACTTAAATCTTGTGTAATTGATTTTAGAACCTTTTTCTTCATAAGTTAAGAATCTCACATAGAGTAAACACACTCTATATATTTCCTTCCTGGCACTGCTTTAGTTATGTTCTATAAATTTGGATATTATGAATTTTCATTTATTCAGGTCGTGTGTGTGTGTGTGTGTGAATTTTCATTTATTCAGGTCGTGTGTGTGTGTGTGTGTGTGTGTATAAATATATATATACATAGAGAGAGAGAGAGAGAGAGAGAGAGAGATGGAGTTGGAGCCTCACTCTGTCACCCAGGCTGGAGTACAATGGTGCCGCCTCGGCTCACTGTAACCTTCACCTCCCAGGCTCAAGTGATTCTCCTGCCTCGGCCTCATGAGCCACTGGGATTACAGGCAGCTGCCTCCACGCCTGACTAATTTTTTTGTATTTTAGTAGAGATGGGGTTTCACCATGTCTGCCAGGCTGGTTCTTGAACTCCTGACCTCAGGTGATCCACCCGCCTTGGCCTCCCAAAGTGCTGGGATTACAGTAGTGAGCCACTGGGCCCAGCTGATTCCTAAGAACTTTCTAGTTTCTTTTACATTTTGAATCAGATATGTTCCCTTTCTATCTTTAGGAATGTGCATGTGTGTGTGTGTGTGTGATCAATTTATGTAATTATTTCATTTTAATTTTAATAGATTTTTTTCCATTTTCTTGGTTTTCTACATATACAATTATGAAATCAGCAGAACTTTTTAATATGCAAAATTCTCTTTTTCTATTGTTTATACCATTTGTATAATTTACTTCTCTTAATGTGCTCTTAAAAACCTCAGCAAACCCTTCAGCAATGTGACTTTCAGAATTAATAACTGGTTTCTGATTTTTATTGAGATGCATTTAATGTTTTCCTGTTAAAATTATGTTTTCTGTTGCTTTCAGTAAATAGTTTTCACTGCACTAAGGGAAGATCTTCGTTTTTATTTATTTATTTATTTTTGAGACAGAGTTTTGCTCTTGTTGTCCAGGCTGGAGTGCAGTGATGCAATCTCAGCTCACCACAGCCTCCACTTCCCAGGTTCCAGCAATTGTCCTTCCTGAGCCTCCCAAGTAGCTGGGATTACAGGCATGCACCACCACGCCCAGCTAATTTTGTATTTTGAGTAGAGACGGGGTTTCTCCATGTTGGTCAGGCTGATCTGGAACTCCCAACCTCAGGTGATCTGCCCGCCTCAGCCTCCCAAAGTGCTGGGATTACAGACGTGAGACACCGTGCCCGGCTAACTCTTTGTATTCTTACATTGCATAGTGTGCATTAGACTGCTTGCTGAATTAACAATATGTCTCCAGGGGATCTGTTCATATCATTTTATTTTCCCTCTAATTTATCCATGGAATGAATTAGGTTGTTGAATATCCTAATATTAAATTGCATTTATGTTTCTGGAAAAAAATACCAGGTTGTTAAATTGTTCCATTCTTCTGTTACATTTCCATATTCTACTTGCCATGCTGTTACTTAGAATTCTTGACATTCATGTCAAAATTGAGGCTGGAATATAATTTACTCTTTTGTGTGATTTTTAAGGTACAGGCATTCCAGTTCTGCTTGCTTCCAAAAGTGAAATCAGCCTTGCTTACCTTCTTCTCTGACGTGTTTGTTCAATGGCACTGTGATGACCTTGCCTCTAAAGTCGTATGTAACTCATCTGTGAAAGCATTTGGTCTCCGTGGTTTATGGAAAGTGATGTTCTCAGAGCAACTTTCTCATCTCCCCGCTTCCCCTTGGGCTGACGCTGGTGATTTACAGTTGGCAGGGCAAGTGCTTCCCCTGTGGTCCAGATTTTTCTCCCATAAACATGCCGTCCTCATGCCTGAGTGCCCACTTTATAGGTTCTGCCCTCCTCTGGTCTCCCGTGCGAGGCAAGGGGGTCTCAGATCAAGGAAGGTGACTCGGGGGGCTGTATAGCCCCTCCTTCCCTCCAGCCTGCTCTCCAGGGCCCTAGGGGTTCCCCCAGCACATGTCCCGATTCTGTGGCCTCAGTGGTCTCGTGGGTCCCCGCTCTCCAGGCTGGACCTGGGTGCTGTGTGCACAGCTTCGGCAAGCTGTTAAAGACGCCTTTGCAAAAACTGTAACTGAGAAAATTGTGTTAGTGAAGTACATTAGAACTAACCGACTCCATCTTCCCTTTAGCTTTTAAATTGTCTTTGGGTTCTAGGCAGGGGGCAAGGCGAACCCATTGGCTATTAACACTGCAAGGGTCAGAGGGAAGCCACTGCCAGGGAAGAGGGGCTGCTCCAGTGCCCCCTAAACACACTTGGCACAGAGCGTTGAGAACTCCGACAATCCAGCTTCCCTGCTCCTCGGGGCTGTGAGGAGGGGGCTCCTGTTGAAGTGAAAGGGTATGAATGTCTTTTCATGGTTAGTGAGTGTTAGAAATAAACACTCGGTGCCACAAAGAAAAATCAGCACTGAGACAAAGGACCTTTCAGCAATGCAATTTTTACTTCCTGGGCTGCAGGAAGGGCACTCTCACTAGCTGTCGTGCCTCGAGAGTACAACGAACAAAGGAAAACACACAAATTTATTCCTTATGCATTTGGGGTCATCCTTACTGCTGTGTCTGATCTCCGTTGGCTGGAGCCAGACCTCACAATCTAAACTAAAACCCGATTGGCTAACAACTGAAAACTTTTCTAAACAGGTAAAAGCAGTGGAGAGCTGGGACATGCCTGTGAGCACGCCCAGCACAGATATCTTGGTTAAAGTACAAGGACATAGAACGTACTACATGCCTGTAAGCATGGCGTGTCTAACGGTTGCAGAGGATAGGGCTTAACAAAGTTATTAGCACACTTACTCTTTAACAAGAAAGGAAACTTTAAAAAGGAACTTTTCTACTTCCCACAGTAAGCTTGATTTACACCTTTAAAATACTTAGCCATATAATATGTGGGTCTTCATTTATATCACTCATTTCAAGCCAGAGCAACAGACCTTAGACATCACAGGGGCCACGGCACTGCAGGACCCCCAATGCATGAATCGGATACTGCGTATCTGTGGTTTCCAAATTTAATTGGTAAAGGGAGTTATGATTAGGAAGAAAAGCCTAAAACACTCCTTAGGGTGACAGTAATTATGAGGAACACTGTCAGGGACAGGCTAGCCACAGATTACATGAAACTCATCATTTAATCGCATGTATCTGTCATTTGAGTTATGTTCTGATCTGCACACCCGATTTTCTTTTTCTTTTTGTCTTTCATCAGGTTCAGCAGGGGTCCTGTATTCACGCATCTATTCAAAGAAACAGGTATTGGATTTATGTATGTTTTCTATGCCATTTTTGTCTCAGATTTAATTAATTTGACTTTCGTCTTGTGAATCTCCCTTTTGTCTTTATTTAGTCTTTTACTGCCTTTCTTTATTATTAAATACCTAGTTGTACGGTTTTCCACTTTAACTAGGGAGACACTCCGTCTTCCTCCGGTACCCGTGAAGCCCTCCTCTGAGCTGTGTCTGGCGAGTGGCGCTTTGCTTCCTCTCTTTGTAGTGAATTTGAAACTTCTGGCATGTCTTAGGTTCTGGACCAAGTAATGTCCATGGAGCAATTCTTCTTTTCCATGGGCTTACAATTTTGCTCACCATTTTATTTTCTATTTTTAATTGTTTTGGCTTAGAATTGGAGAAAATGCCTGTAAAAAACTCAGCTGAGTTTTATACTTATTGTTATTTGTTGTCACACATAAGATTGCTTTTGAAGGCAATCCCAAATATTAAAAAGAAAAACCACATAGCCTCTAATTAAGATTCAGTGTGTATTATTTGCTGAACCGAGTGAGTTTATTTCATAATTCAATTCTTTGGTCTGTGTTAGCTTTTATCTCAGACATATTTGATTCTGAAACAGATGGAATTTCTCACTGGCTCTCCTCTGATCCAGATCTTGTATTTGCCATCATCCTGGCTTTATTCACTCAGCTGCTGTGTTTTTTGATGGCTGCATGAAGTTTTGCGACTGTTTAAATTTCTTTGGAATCTTTTCTTCTTATCATCATGCAATATGATATGTTTGTGCCTGTTTACTATTTTTAACCGAAAATTCTAAAATTCCACAAGGGTGTTAATATGATTGTCTGCTTTTTAAAAAAATTTGCATTTTCTTGAACAGAAACCCCGTGCCCCACACCCCCCCGGATCATGGAGATTCGTGTGGCGCCTTTGTTTTTCTTGTGGCTTCTTCTCTATCCAAGAAATGCAAACGGGGTGGCCTCTTTCCTTTCTCACTGAGTTTTGCCCTTAGAAAAATGTAAAGTGACTTAAAATTATTGGTGAACAAATATAACTTCACTGTGGAAGCTGGCGTGGAAACTACAGATAAATGAAAAGAAACACCTGCAAAGTCGCCATCCAGGAGGACGGATCACGGCTGTCCTGCGGCAGCTCAGACTCCCTGGGATGAGACGCTGGGCAGGGTTTAGGGAGCAGGTTGTGTATCCAAGAGTGACGTGGGCCCAGCTGTGGCTCATGGGGGCGGGCACACAGGGGTGACAGAGGGAGGGGGCCCAGTGCACCCTGAGCTGAGGGACAAGCTGCAGTCATCATCCAGCGCTTCATGCAGGCTCTCAACGGTCACGCACGCACTTTGTCTTCTCTTGCTGGTGAGCTGCTAATCGCATTTTAATATCAGGACCTGGACGTGGACTTCCCAGGTCTTGCATGTGTTTCTAGTTTCTCTTGGACCTGTAGGAGGCTGGGATCACAGCATGAGATGTGTGAGGCTTACGAGACGCCAGGAGGAAGAGTGAGTCAACGACGGGGTAGACGGTCCTGGAACTCAGGGGGCACATGGGCTGCACGTGGGCCATGAACAGTCAGCCCGTGATGGCTGCCAGGGCCACTGGGGGACGCCCCATAGGAGTGGGCAAGAGAGCAGAGGAGGGTCCCTGCCAACGGGGTCCTTGGGAAGAGGTGGGGACCGGGCCTGAAGCCTGAGGTGACAGAGAGGAGAGCAGGGAGCCCCTCATAGAGGCCACAGGAGGGAGGCCTGTTGGGAGGACCGAGGCCTGCTGAGTCTGAGGATGAAGGACAGGGGAGGATGCCTGCGTGGTCCTCTTGAGAGAGAGCAGAGGGAAGAGCAACAGAGTGTCTCTGTGGCCGTGGCTGGGCACGGGAGCTGCCGTGGCACCCAGGTCCACAGGGGAGCCGCCCCCTTCTCTTGTGTTCAGACTCAACACATTCGTGCAGCCTGACGACCATCCCACGGCCCCGGCTCCCAGCCCCCTTCTAACCCGTGGCCTCCTTCTGTTCAGAAGACGAGTGGGGACAAGCCGTCAACTTGGTTACTGAGAGGCTGGGCTGGAAGAGAAGGCGCAGGGTGTATTTGACAAGCAGCCCAGGAGCAGAGGGTCCCAGCCCCCGACAGGCTCCTTGGTACTGGAAGAGCCTGGGCCCTGCAGTCCCACGTGGTAGGGAGGAGCCTGTCCCCGGAAAAGCCGTGGGGGCCCTGTGGTGGCTGAGCCCAGAGGGAGAAAGGAAGGGGCAGGCCACGCATCTGCTCTCAGGCTCTGGTGGACCAGCTATTCCCCTCTGCACGGGGGTGCAGTGGTGTCAGAAACGGGGCAGCGTTTGCAGCCATCACTCTGGAGGAGGAACATCAGCCTCGGGAATACCCCTCCTCTAACAGGGGCATATGGGGTGCCCTCACTGGCCCTCATCCCTTCCTCTGCTGCCAACAGGACTAGCCAGGTTTCTGTGGACCTCCACTGTGGGTCTCCTTCCGTGGACCTCCACTGTGGGTCTCCACACGGAGATCGATGGTGACGCATCTGGGCCAGCATGTCCTCTGGTGTGGATGGCCAGTCCTCCCCACGGCCGTGGTGAGATGATGCTGAGGGCCCAGGCAAGTGTGGGAGGCACGTGAGCCCCGGACACACACCAGGGGCTGATGGCCATGCCGCTTAGCCCACCCCTGGCCTTGCTGGGCCTGTCTCTCATCTGTAAAATGAAAAGATTGAAGCAATTATTCCAAATTGCTCTGAGGGCCTTTGATTCTAAGCGTTATTTCTGGAGAAAAAATATGTTTATGTTGAGATCATTTTAGCAAATTGTTTCCCAGAGTAAATTTTATTTTAAAGGCAACTGTAACTCGTTTGTGTTCTTCCTACTGTCTAAATCTTTACAGTGAAAATGCTGACATGTCTTTCTCAGTGTCTAATTCAAGAAGCTTAGATTCTTCAGGACAAGGAGGAGCAGGGGCCTCTCAAGGAAGCCAGGGTCAAAACTCTGGTGGGTGCAGAGCACAGGCAACTCTGTTGGTTCTCACTCAAACCCTCTCAAGGAAGGAAGGCAACAGTGGCAACCTCCGTAATACCTGTGCCCATCCATCAACCTGTCCATCCACCCATCCATCCATTATCCACCCATCCATCAATCATCCACCATCCATCCATCATCCACCCATCCATACATCATCCCCATCCACCCATCTATCATCCACCATCCATCCACCATCCATCCATCATCCACCCATCCATCAACCATCCACCATCCATCTATCATCCACCCATCCATCCATCATCCCCATCCATACATCTATCATCCATTCATCCATCCATCATTCACTCATCAATCTATCAATCCACCCACTCATCAATCCATCTATCATCCATCAATTCATCATCCATCCATTCATCCATCATTCCTCCACCCATTCACCCATCCCTACATCTATCCATTTACCCACCTATCCATTCATTCATCATGTACTCATCCATCAATCCATTTATCAATCCATCCATGAATCCATCCATCCATTCATTCATCCATCCATCCCTTCACCCATTCACTCACCCACCCATCCCTCCATCCCTTCATTCATTCATCCATCATTCACCTATCCATCAATCCATCTATTCATCCCTTCACCCACCCACCCTCCATCCCTTCATCCATCTGTCCCTCATTCACCCATTCATCAATCTATCTATCCATTTATCCCTTCACCCACCCACCCATCCCACCATCCCTATATCCACCCATCCATTTGTCATCTGCCCACCCATCTGTCACTCACCTATCCATCTTTTCATCCATCCATCCATCATCCTCCCACACACCTGTCCATCATCCACCTACCCAGCCATCTTTTCAACCATCCATCCATTCATCAGTTCACCCATCCATTCAGAGGGGATTTATGGAGCTCCTGCTTCCTGGTTGCTTTGTTGGGTACCTGAGGCCATGCCTCTGGAGCTCAGCAGTCTTGTCCTGTGTCACGTGATGATAAAGGCAAGTGGGCAAAGGAAAGAAGGGGAGCATGGTTAGGGGTTAGAGAGTGGAGTGAGAAACTAAGAGCTAGAAAGCTCAGGAGACCCACCCCCTGCATGTCACACCAGCTCGGGCTGCTCTCATTTTCAGTTATAGCAGATTAAGCTGCACACACCAGATAGACAGATACATAATCAGATACAAACAGACATAAAGACAGAGGTAGATGGATCCACAGATAATAGACAGATCAATGCATAATAGACAGATGAGAGAAAGATGATAGGTGGATAAATGATAGATGGTTGGACAGGGGGATATGCAAGCTTTCATACCCACAGCTCAGACACAGCATTGCCCCGTGCGTGTGCGTGCATGTGTGCACTTGTGCCAGACACACGGCAAATTTTCAACTAGCATTTGCTGCCTGAATGTCTACGGGACAGCAATTGGCTTTCCCAGAATCCCTAGAGAGATGTGCCAGGGAAGGAGTCTCCGGGGAGATTTCTCACAATGGAGAACTCCTGAGCGTCACCATGGGTGGTGGGAGTTGGGGCTTCTCAGGACGGGGCCCAGGAGCCACTGCGTAGGCCGCATCCAGGGAGCACAGGCCTGGAGGAGGCTGCACAGCAACCAGGCCCTGCAAGCAGAGGCCGTGCTGGACCTGAGGCTTTGTGGTTCCCTCCTGCTGCCTCTGTCTCAGCAGGGACACCCAGGTTGGGGGTGGGAGTGGTGACGTCCCCAGCACCGGGGGGTCCTGATGCAGGGAGCCCACCCGCTATGCAGGGCTCCGCTCACAGAGGCTGCTGCATCCGAAGCTGCTGCCTGCATCCCTCACACTCTCCTATCTCCGCATTCCTACACCAACCAGCAGCCATCTGCCGAGTGGAGAAAACTCAGGCAGGTGTGCTGGGCTCACGGTGGTGCTGTGGCCGTTCCTCCCATCTGGGCACCTCCTGGTGTCCAATTTCCTCACTCAGTTGCCGGGCTGCCTCCAAGCTGGCTCTGGGGCCACCTCCCCCAGGAAGTCTCCCTGGATGCCCTTGCCCAGGGTGAATTTCTCTCCCTTGGGGCCCCTCACTCCGGACCTGTGTGGATCCAGCCCTGACAATGGCCCTGGGCTTTCACGTCCCACCCACGGGGACGCGGGGTCCCTGAAGACAGGGGCCACATTCAATTCATCTCAGTCCCAGCACCAAGCACAATGTCGGCAGAAAGCAGTGGCTCCATACATTTTTTGTTTAATTTGCCCAATTTGGTCAATAAAAAAAGAACTGTTATCCTGCACTAGAAGTCCCAGCTGAATTTGCTGCCTGGATCTGCTCTAGAAAGAGAAATAGACGTTAGCGCCAAGTCTCTGCAGACCGCACAGCGCTAGCATGATGTGATTAACTTCTCCAGCCTCCAAGGTGGTTTGATGTTAGCTCAATTTTATTATATTTCACAATTTTCTCTCAGGTTTTTAATTCCTCGGCTTCATTCAAAAATGGTACCTAGACGAAGTCTTGACAGAGAAAGAGATGTTATTTGTATCTCTGTTACGTCTTGAATTACACTGAATTGTTTTCTTGACGCAGGCAGCCCACCTGCAACAGAGTCTCCGCTGCGGCAAAGCAGCCCGGCTGGGGGCCGCCGGGGCAGGCATGGGCCAGGCTTTGTCCACCGAGCACGGTCCACTCTGCAGGCGCTGTAAGAAGGGACAGGCTCTCCCTGAGCGAAGCCAGAGGCCCAGAGCTTCCCACGCCTGCTCCAGGTCCTTCTGCTCTCTTGAAAACATAGTTTGAAGAAGTACCTCTGGGAAGAAGTTGGACACACACGGTGGCTGATGGAGGGGCACAGGCGTGTTTTGCAATCAATAGGAAGCCACTCAGTGGCTCGAGAGCTGTCCTGGGTGGCCGGCGGCGTTTCCTTTGGAATCCCAGACAGCAAACGCAGAGGACAGGTGGGGGCCCACGGGGCTGTGGAGCACCTCCGGGAATGAGCTCGGGAGGCATCCGATGTCTAGACAACGTCCACAGCAGAAATGCGCCTCTGGTCAGCCCTGGGGGGTCAGTGCTGAGGGGTGGACAGTCCCTCGTTGACAGTCTTGGAGACGCTCAGGAGCCGCCCCCGGCTACGAAACCCTCCCTGAGGGTGGGAGGGAGGACACGGGGCAGGTCTGTGGCTGGCCTCCTCCTCCTCCATCGCTCAGCCCGGCACTCCGGCCGTGCGTCCCACGCGGGCCACCTTTATTCCTGCCCCCAGTGGCCTGAACATCAGATCGTCTGGTCTGTTTCACATCCTGGATGTCTCTGGAAGGCACTGATTTCTCTCCATCTGGACCACTGGCACCAGCCCAAGCCACTGGCGCCTGGCATCCAGGCAGGTGGAAGGCCCCATCAGACCCGAGCCCCCTGCCCCCTGCCCACCTCTGAGGCCTCCTCGGTTTCTATCACGACACTACTCCCACGTCACATCTACTTTCGTCTGCCACTAAATCATCTTGTGTGGACAGAGCCTTCCTGAGCCTGCCCCTCATAGCACCACCTTGCAGGATAAAACCCTACAAGCTCGGCCCGTGACAATCCCACCAGAAGCCTGGGCATCACGCCAACTTCCTCTCTCCCCAAGGGCTGCTAATTTTACTTCCCAAGTGTTTCCCAATGCGTCCCTCATTCCTAATACTTGTAATTCCCAGGGACTCTCCTGCACTCAGTGTCCAGAGGGTCTCCTTACCTGCAGTCTGGCCTGGGTGACTCTCTGACACCCATGTATGGGTTGCATTCTCCCTGGGAGACCTGCCCCCTCCGACGGAACGTGTCTCTAGCCAGCACCACGCTGGTCGCAGGCAGCTGGCACACCGCCCACTCCTGGCATCTCCATTGCGGTTCTTGCTGCTGTCCCCACCTGCGCGGCTCCGCGCTCCTTCTCTGGAAGCCTTTCTCCCTTGCACTCGACCTTCCAGACTTGGCAGCAATGTCCCTACCTGCAGAAAGACATCTCTGAGCTGGGCTCTGTCACCTAGAATTTCTGAACATTTCCACATGACATCAAAATTATCTGTGTGGTTCCTGCCACCCCTTAGACACGATCAAGGAAACAGTAAAGATGTGGTCAGAATGCACAGAAATTTAAAACTCGGCGCATACGTAGCATGCAGGTGACCAATCCTAGAAGGTGAGGAGAAGCTGAGGTTGCCTGCATGGCGAGCCTGGCAAAGGCTGGAGATAGCCACGGATGAGAAACACACACACCAACGGCGGCTGGGGCCGGAGCAGGCACAGCACGGAGGTGCAAAGGCAGCGCGTGGACCCACGTGGGTCAGCCAGGCGGGGGGAATCCAAAGACAGCAGCGCACAGGGAGGCGTGTTTCGGTGGCTTCCTGGCTTGTGGCCTGGCCTGTGAGTGCAGGAATGCTCAGAGACTTGGATACCTCCAATTCTAGACAGCTCTTTCTGTGATGCTTGTGAGGAGGATGGGAGTGAATTTCTAAAATATTTATTCATTTTGCCTTGGTCCTGGCATTCTAATAACAAATATCAAGGTTATAGTTCTCAGTAAAATAAAACTTTTATCGAAAGCCCTATGAACAGCTCGAAAACTGAAATAATCTAAATGTCCAAAAATATGGAAAGATTACATCAACTGTGAGGTAGCTGTTTGGTCAGTATTTCTACTGCTGGGTATACCTATATGTGTACACGTATATGTGCATGTATATGAATGGGTGTGCATATATGTACTCCTAAAACTTTGGCCCCCACCCTAGCATCTGTAACCCTAAAAGGATTAGGGACTCTGGCCTCTTTGTGTAAGTCTTGGGAGGAACTCCCTTGTGTAGAGGTCAGAGCTGCAGTTTTCCCACCCTCCTTGCAGAGCGAGAATGGGTCATGGCCCAGGTCCTGCCAGTCAATGCACCCAGCAAAGCCCAGAAACCAGGAGCTGGCAAGGACCGTGGGAGTTTGGCTTTGCTGAGAGCAGCAGCAGACGGCAGAAGAACAGCCATTCCTCAGAGGCCACCGAGCGCCCGGCTTCCGTGTGCCAGCACACGCAGGCAGCCCTGGGATGAGGCTGGCGGCACCGGGCTTCTGTCTGTCTCAGAGGTTCTGAGTGTGGGCAGCAGCCCTGAGTTCGCGGCCACCATGCCTGGTTTCTCAGCCCTTCCAGAAGGCTGCAAGCTATGCGAGAGGAATGTATTTATTTTCTTTCTTTTTTGTTTTTTTTTCTCGAATGGCTGAACTTGCTCTCTGCTGCTTACATGTGAGAAGGCTATCTGGATATTCTGCTTTGGCCTCTCAAAGTTTATGTGGAAATTCTCATGATCTAGTGCTTAGTAAAAGTTAGCACTGAATAGCTGAACAGTAAATTATAACAATAAACAAAAATAAAATTGAAAAACATAGCAGCAAAAATTCTACAATCCATATTAGCAAATCACAATCAGAGATACATAAAAAAAGGGTAATATGTCTTGGTCAAGTGGAATTTATCCTAAAAATATAAAGTTGGTTTAAGATTAAGAAAAAAGTCAATTAATGAAATTCACCACCTTATTAGAATAAAGGGGGAACTAATTATCATCCCAATATTTCAGGAATAAAATGTTAATGCAATTAGAAATTGATTTATGATAACTCATAGCAAACTAGACTAGAAAGAATTTCCTTAATTCTGTAAAAACCATCTACAAATAAAACCTATTGCAAACAGGTTTTAATGTCAAAATATTGACACTGTCCTCCTAGGACGGTTAATTTCATGTGGCTATTTGGCTATGCTACGGTACCCAATTATTTGGTCAAACTGCAATCAAGGTGTTACCATGAAGGTATTTTTGGGTGTGATTAACATTTAAATTAGTAGACTTTGAGTAAAGCAGTTGACCCTCCACAATGCAGGTGGGCCTTGTCTAATCAGTTGAACACTTAAGCTCCAATACTTTCCTGATGAAGAAGGAATTCTAACCCAAATGCCAACATGGAAACCCTGCCTGAGTTTCCAGCCCACCGGCCTAGCCTACAAATTTCAGATGTACCAGCCTCTGCAATTGTGTGAGCCGATTTCCTTAATCTCTCTCTCTCTCTCCTCTCTCATCTATCTATCTATCTATCTATCTGTCTGTCTATCTATCTATCCATCTATCATCCTCTATCTAACTCCATCTGGACCATTAGCTCTATTTTTCTGGAGAACTCCAACACAGACTTGGGGACAGAGATTGGTTCTAGAGAAACAAAACCTTAAGACTGAGCTTTCTGAATTTGTTCTAAGGTTTCTGTAATTTGGTTTTCTAAATGGATTAGGTTTAAACCATGAATAATTCTATTTCCAGCAGTGAGGAAAGCACTAATAGTCTGTGGCATTGAGTAAAACAATTATACCAGACATTTGTTTAAAAAAATGGCAAGAATGAATTTATTAAAAAATGGTTGCAATGGAGGAGAGAGATTTAATTCAACTCTGAATACAGCAAGGACAGCTGGAGACTTGAACCCACAGGTCCGGTGAGAAGATCAGGGGATGGAACACTGGCAAGAGGGAGTGAATGAGGTAGCAAGGCTGGGGGGATTCTCCCTAAACTGACTCAACGAGATGCTTGCTAAAAGCGGGTGGAGGTCCTCAGATATCAAGAGTGAGGGAGGAGGAATTTGATAATGGAGGGGGAGATTCTTGCTAAACTATCTTAGCAGGACTCTTTGCTAAAACTGAGCTGGGAAGGGGAGCAGCCTCAGGCCAAGGCCTCGTCGAGAAGAGGGCTCTGAGGAGCCTGACTGAAGTTTGGTCGAGGAGGGAGACCTTGTCAGTGCATGATGTGGCAAGAAAGAAGTGCAAAATATCACCATGGAATGCTCCTAATTCAATACTCATGAAAGTCGAGGTTCTGGGGGGCTGTGTATATTATGCTTTTGAGCATTATTGTCCAAATAATGAGTATATTGAGATTTACTGGTTTCTCCTAATGTTGATGGACAAAGTGGGGAAAGAAAAGGATGAGCTGAGGGACTAGAATTCCCAGCTCAATTGCTACACAAATAACCTGAAAGCTGCTATGTCTGCCCTGAAAGAAACCCTTACCTCCTCTAGCTGTAGGGCTGAGACTGAAACCCAAACCCAGAGTCGCATTCTGTGTGGCTGAATGACAACTGCAAGTTGATTTCCCAGCCTCACAGGGTTGTTTTCTATTAAAGTGAGTGTATTCATTCCTAAAATCAGGAATGAGCCAACAATGTTTCTCTGCAGCCACTTACATTCAACACTGTACTGGGGGTCCTTGGCAGTGCTCTATTGAGAGAAAAATGAAAAAAGATACAAAAAATAGAAAAGAGAGAAGAAGTAATACCTTTGTAGATGACATGATTGTGTGAAGAATATTCAAGGAAATCTATAAGCAGGTCATTAGAATTAATTAGGGTATTTAGCAAGGCCAACATAAAAACTAAATATTATTTCCATATACTTGTAACAAACAGCTACCATACTATCTACAATAGAATAAAAAATTAGATATCTACTTACATATGTGCAAGAAATCTACATTAAAGAAAAATAAACATTACTGAGAGAAACTAAGAGAGTCTAAAGAAATGTGGAGATGTACCATATTCATGGATTGGGAGACCCAGTATCAAGCTGTCAGTCCCCCCCACATTGATCTACAGATTCATTATAATTTCATTAAAAACTCCATCATATTTTTTCGTAGACATGTCTGAGGTGATTTTAAAGTGAATAAGAAAAGTTAAATCAGAAGAGACAAGACAACCACTGTGAGAAGTAACTAATTGGAAGACCAACCACCAAACTCCAAGATTGTAAAGCTGAAGCAATGTTGACACCATGGTATTAGCATGAAGTTAGACAAATGAATCAATGGAACAGAATGTGAAGGCCTGAAATAGATCCACACCTATGCCAAAGAGTCACCACAGAAACAAAGGATGCTTCAGTAAATTGTCTTAGTCGATCCCCATTGAAAAAAGGAATCTTCATTTCTACCTCACACCATTGATTTGAAGTGATCATTGTCCTAATTGTAAAAGCAAAAGTAAAAAGCATTTAGAGAAAAACAAAATAGGACTGTGAGACCACATCTCTCTGATCCTCCCCTTCTTTCAAAGGGCTCACCTGATTAGGCCAGGCTTACCTAGGCAATCCCTCTTGATTAACTCAAAGTAAACTGATAGTAGCTAATCACTGGAGTGATTTCCCATCATATTCAGAAGAGACAAGCCCTGACTTCCCACACACACTGGTGGGGAGAAGATTACTCAGAGGGTGTACTCTGGGGCAGGAATCCTGGAGGTCACCTTAGAATTCTGTCTAGCACAGACATTATGTCCAAAACATGCTGATTTCTCAAATATATATCTATTGAGTGTGAAAGCTTCTGCTAAATACCTGAAGTCAAAACTAATGAGCCTAGAGTAATTGCAATCGACAGTGGCCTGCTGTATTTCTTGCAGGAGTGGAGCTCAGAATTCATGGCCCCTCACCCATCTGCAGGTGTGTGGGGTCAGCCAGGGTCCACGCAGGACTGGGCTGTCGTGAGCTGGCCTGGGGTCTGGAGGTGCAGGGACGGCCTCCAGGATTTGAGCGTCCACAGTGGGACTCTTGGAGGGAGCTGCCTGCTGTTTTGAGCAGGAGAGGTTGAGCTCTCTCCCCTTTCCTTGTTTCCTTCCCTGGAGGAACTGTGTGCCCCCCCAGGGTCTCTGCTCCAGGTTTTCTTGGGGAGAGGGCCAGTGATGGATAACGCTGGAGGGGAGGGGTCTAAGGGGACCCACAGTGCTAACACCTGTGTTGCAGGGGTGCAGCAGTTCAAGTCCTGGAGTGGTGGGCCTGGAGCCGGGGGGCCTGGGGCAGAAAGGAAGCCCCCACAGTGCTGACCACCCACGTGGGAGGAGGAACAAGAGCTCTTCCAGCTTCCACAGGTGTTGGGTCGGGGCTCACTGGGGCTCCATTAAAGGAAAGGCAGGCTGAGGGCCAGCTGTGCCCTCTAGGGTCATGACTGATCCGTGGAACAGACGGGCACCGGGGCCAGGCAGGCAGAAGGCGGGACAGACCCGTCCTCCAGGGGAGGCTGATGGGTGAGGCCTGAACGCCAGTGCAGGAGAGACGGGCCTACGTTCCTGACCCCACCTCTCCCTTCCTCCCCCTGTGTAGAGGAGAGGATCTTTCAGTGTGAGTAGGGAGAGGCTAAGACACAGGCCCCCCTGGCCCAGGCTCTGCAGACACTGTGCTGACCCTGCACAGACTTTCCAGGTCTGGAGCAGCCCTTCACCAGAAGCAAATCCATGTGGACAGGAGCTCATGGTGAGACAGAGACTTTATTTAGAAATAAGAATAATTAAAAAAACTCAACAAGCAAGAGAACATGGCAAATTCTTGCTGCCATAGTAACTGAGATGGTTGGAAGGATGAGCTGGGGAAGCCCCTGGAGGACCAGCCGCTCGCCTTGGCCTTGGCTTCCGAGACCCCAGGTGCCTTCTGTGGCTGTGGGAGGGGCTGGCCTGTGGGAGATGGTTTTGAGTCCAATCTCCATGCTTCGTGCTCACCACAAGGCCAGCCTCCCACAAGGCCAGACCCCCACAAAGCAGCCCCCACAAAGCCAGCCTCCCACAAAGCCAGCCCCCCACAAAGCAGCCCCCCACAAAGCCAGCCCCCCACAAAGCAGCCCCCCACAAAGCCAGCACCCCACAAAGCCAGCCCCCACAAAGCCAGCCCCCCACAAAGCCAGCCTCCCACAAAGTCAGCCCCCAACAAAGCCAGCCCCCGACAAAGCAGCCCCTGACAAAGCCAGCCCCCCACAAAGCCAGCCTCCTACAAAGAAGCCCCCCACAAAGCGGCCCCCTACAAAGCAACCTCCAAATTTCCTGCCCAAGACCCTTCCTTTGCTGTCCTGCTGCCCTGGTTTCCACTTAAAGCCGGACCATATTTGACCTTTCTGCTGTGGCCGGCGGTGCAGGGGCATGCTGGGCCTGCGGGCTTGCATCCTCCTCCATCCAGAGAGCTCACTCCTCAGCAAGCTGGCTGCCAGCCCTTGTTCCACAGGTGACAGGCCCTCACCTTGGAGGGTTTTATGTTGCCTGCTTTCTTAAGCATACGCATATGGTTTCCTCAGAGGACCCAGTCTTAGGGTCGTGCCCAAAGAAATGCTCACCAAAAACAGACGCAAGAATGTTCACAGTAGCCTATTGCCAACATACAGAACCACCTCAAAGTGTACTCAAAACGAAGAGGCTTCAAAACACGTAATTGAAGGCCAGGCACAGTGACTCACACTTGTAATTCTAGCACTTTCGCAGAGCCAGAAAGGAGGATAGCTTCCAATTCAAGGCCAGCGTGACAACATAGTGAGACCCCATCAAAAGAAAGGAAGGAAGGAAGGGAGGAAAGAAGGGAGGGAGGGAGGGAGGGAGGGAGGGAGGGAAGGAAGGGAAAGAAGGCTGCCCAAGGTCTGGGTTAGACCCTCCATCCAGCTGAGTCCATTTGCCTCTAAGAGCTCTACTCAGGGTCCTCTGGCTGCTGCTTCCAGGTGGGCCAGCGCCGTCTCTGCTTCCCTGCCCCACCCAGGGAGGGTCGGGTCATGGAAGGGGGCCCTGGGGTGTTCAGAATGAGCCAGTGAGCCTCTGGGCTGCAGGGTGCATTGCCTCCAGGACCCGGACCTCTGCCCCAGTCGGATCAGTTTCCCAGCTCTGAGGACAGCACTGTCTGGAGCCCCGAGGAGGCCCAGGTGGCAGGACCAGGACGGTGCAGCGTCTGCCAGCCCCGACTCCCGAAAGCAGCCGGTCTCAGACGCGGGGAATTGCAGCCAAGCGCCAGGGTCCCAGGAGGACCAAAGGTGGGACCTTCCAGGGTGGTCGCCCCTGGCCCTCACTGCTTCCAAACCACCAGGGGTGGCTCATCCACCCCCACAGCCCATGCCATCAGGAGAGGCCTGGCCATCCATCTGGGTTTAATTTGGAAATTAGGCAGTGTTCAAGTTCCATTATGTGGCAGAATTAGCCACCGAAGCCAGGGCAGCGACGCGCGTGGAGAATGAGCTATGGTTTCGTTAATCAGGGGAGACAAGGCTGGGAGCCGGGAGGCTGGCGAGGTCACCAGAGGGAGGAGGGGCTGCAGCCACCCTGGGGGGCCGGACACCTGGCCCCACCTCACTGCCAGCTGCCCCCACAAACCCCGGTGTGGCGGGCTCCCAGCTCTGGCCCGCCCATCTCTGGGACGTTCCGTGTGGGGGGTGTTCTCTCCCCGGCTCCTCCGTCCCGAAGGCTGCCTCCCTCCTCAGACCTGACTCCGTTCCAGGAACCCCCATGAAAGGGACAGATGGGCCATTTTAGGAGGAAGTTGGGATCTGTGCTGGGTGACGGGGGCTTAAACCGCCATCTGTGGCCATGCTGGGGACAGGACGGAACTCAGCGTGTCTGGGGAAAGCCAGGGCAGCCCAGTGCTGAGGGCCTCAGAGGGCAGCACCAGGGGATTTGGAGCCTGGGGAAGGACAGAGTGGGGAGAAGAGACAGAACGTAGCAGGGACGGGAAGTGACAGGGATGCACCGTCTCCCCCTGTGCCTCCGCCTCCCTCGGGTCAGCCTGCAGGCAGGGCCTCTCCCAGCCTCCTGGAGGCAGGAATGTCCCCACACTGGGCCTGTTGGTCCCGACGGGGCTGTGCTGACCTGGCGTGGGCAACCTTGAGTACTGCCCCTGGGTACTGAGACCCTCGTCCCTGCTGAGTCAGCTTCCCCAGTGCCTGGAGGGTGACTGCCACCTCTGCTGTGCCCCTCCCTGGACAGGCCACACGGCCAGCTCCTCCTGCCTGCCGGGTCTGGGGACCACTGGCAAGCTGTGCCAGGACCACCCACCCAGGGCCTGTGGAGGAGCCTGAAGGTCTGGGTCACTGGGGCTCCCCCTGCTGCACCCTGCCGGGAGCCGCCAGCATCAGGAAGGGTCCTCTGGTCCCCGGGGGCGCAGCCCATCCGTGCCTTGGTCTCAGGCTCTTCCCTGAGAACTGAGAGAAGAGCTGTGCCTTCAGCTGCCTGGCCCGTGCTGCCTCCTGAAGGCTCTCTGTGGTGGCTGCTCTGCCCAGGCTGATGGCCAGCCTGCCCCAGGAAGAGCTCCGGATTGGGGGCAGGGTCTCCGCAGTCCCCTAGGCCAGCCCCTCTCAGCAGCAGGACACTGCACAGGGCCGTCTTCTGCTCCCTGAAGAGAGGTCTCTGCCAGCAGGAGACACGAGGACCCCCTGATTGGGCTGAGGCTGGGGATTGGGAGTGTAGTGGACTCAGCCCAGAAAGCCCCCCCAGCCCCCGGCTAGTCCTCTAAGGGGAAAGCCAGGCCCTGTGCATGGCCCGGCATCCACCCATCTCCACGGGTGCCCCCAGGGAGGATGACTCTGTGTCCGCCCCCCGCCTCCTCCCCCACACTCCTACGGGGCTTCAGAGGGTTTATCTCCTTATGTGTGTGGCTCTTGCATTCTGGGTGCAATCCCTGGAGGAGCTACTCCCAATTCCCCCCTTTTTGGAGCCCTCTCCCCTCCCAGCCACCCCCTCCCAGGGCCGTGCCTCACTGCAGCTTTGCTTCTATGTCTTGGGGAGCTGAGATGCACCTGCCGCCCAGGAGCTGTGCTGAGTGAACTGTCCTCCCCTAGCCCCGAGGGCTGGCGGGGGATGGGGGCCCCTAGGCTCCCAAGGACCAGGAGAGGACAGTGGCAGAAATCAAGCCGCCACCTGGCTCAGGACCGTGGGACCCCAGCTTGTGTTCACACCTCCCAGACGCCGGTGCCCTCCACCCCTGGCTTGGCTACTTTCCACCACTTCCCACCACTCCCTGCCACATACCGACACCCCCCGCTGTGCCCCGCCATTCCCCCACTGCCCCCACCACCCCCCATCACCTCCATCACCCCCCACCATCCCCTACGAACCCCCACCAACCCCCACCAGCCCCCACCACCCCACCACCCCCTACCACTCCCCGCTGCCCCCTACTGCCCTCCATTGACCCCCACCAGCCCCCACCAGCCCCCCTTACCCCCCACTACCCCCTCACCGCCCCCCATTTCCCCCACCACTCCTTGAGCGGATGCTCTTCCGGCACCTGGAGCTCGGGGTGGGGTTCCGGTTGGACAGGCCGCAGAGCCCTGTGCATGGGTGGGCTGCACCGTGTAAGAGCCGGCAGGTGGTGTGGGCTCTTTACCTCTGCTGCTGCTCTCTATCAGCCAGTGGGCCCGGGAAGCCCCTCCTCCCATTCAGGCCCCCGCTGGGCTGGGCTAAGGGCTGAGCACAGGGAGTTGAGTGTGGACCTGGAACAGGTGTGGCCCGTGTCACCTGGCTCAGGGACCCCTTCCTGAGCCTCTGACATCCCCATCACAGAGCTGCCCCAGGACCCGTGAGACCAGGAAGCCCCGGGTGCCGGAAGACCTGCTGGCCGCTCCCACCACTTCCACCTGCCCTGAAGTGACGCTTAGCAAGGTCCCTGCCAAGAACCCCAGGCCAGGGCTGCAGGGACAGTGAGCCATGAGGCTGTCCGGTGCCCATGAGAGAAGACGCGGTGATTCAGGGGCAGGGGGCAGCAGGAACCCCTCGCTGGGGCCTCCTGGCACCTCCCTCGGTTGGTACTGGCCAAGGCATCCATTGCAATGGTCTGGGGCCCACAGGGGCCTGCTGGGACCACCCACTGGCAATGCTCCTGCCCACAGAATGCAGGAACAATCATGAGGTCAAACCATCCCCGACTCCCACCCCTACATCTGAGGAGGGATCATAACAGCACCTCGGGCGAGTGTTCTGGTTCATTTTGCTTTTCTTTGGGGTCAGTGAGACTCTGTAGGAAGTGAGGGCAAGCGGAGGGGCTACCTCGGGTCTTTCGTCAGCACCTGGGCTCCTCAAGAGTATCTCGTGAGGAAGACACCCCCCACAGACTCCGCAGCTGGAGACACCACTGGAGGAGTTCTTCCCCGAATTAGCAGTAACTTCGGGGACCCTAAGAGGGGCAGGGAGGTGGACACCCCTGAGCATCAGCCTTGGGGGTCTTTCTTGGCCAGCCTCCTTCCTGCTATAGGGGAGACCTCAGGGCCCCTGGGACCCAGGAATGCCAGGGCCTGGGGAGGGTGGGGGTCCCTCCTGGGTGGAGGCTCCCCGAAGTCGCCAAGACAGGGGAGCCGTGCTGCGTCCCTCCCCATTCCCTTCTCTCCTTTCCTTCCAGAACCTGCTCTGGGGTGGTGGGGACAGGACGCTCCTTCCCGGGTGGCCTCACTTCCTCAGGAGACTTTGCTCTGGGAGGAGGTGGGCTCTCAGATGCAGGAGAGGAACTGGTGGTGGCTCAGGACTGAAGGGACTCATGGTGACTGCTGGCTTACCAGGACAAGAAGGACATCCCGGGGGGGAACGCAGGGTCCCAAATGCCACGGGCAGCTCACCGGGATGGGGCCAGGGCTGCAGGTTTGATGGAGAGGGACCAGGATGGGGCCAGGGCTGCAGGTTTGGTGGGGAGGGATCAGGATGGGGCTGGGGCTGCAGGTTTGGCAGAAGAGGTCTTGGTGGAGGACCAGAATGGGGCCGGGTGTGCAGGCCTGGTGGGGAGAGGTCTTGGTAGCGGTGGGGGGCTGCCCAGGCTTCAAGGGCTCTCCCTGCTTTTGGAGGACATGTTGATGGTCAGGAGCGAGGCAGGGAGAACAGCCTTGGAGGCGCTGGCCGGATCAGAGCTCCTTCCTGTGCTCAGGAGCCTCGCAGTCCAATACAGAAGACGTCATGTTCAATTATTCTGTGAAAAGGCCAGGGGTTTTCACAATTCAACACCCCATTAGCTGATAATTCAGCACAGATTCTCATCTAATGTGACTATATTTCATACAAATTATTTCGGACAAGAATTCAGTCCTTAATAACATTGATCTTTGTAAAATTGTCACCCAGCATCTTGTCTGGGGCCCTGGTGCTTCGATTTGAAGTCACAAATCAGAGTGTGAGACGGCCGCGGAGGACTCTGTGGTCCGGAGCCCATGGCGGACGTGGTGTGGGCTGGGACTGCCGAGGGTACCGTCTGCAGAGCTCCTGGGACAGCGGGGAACCCATGCACACACCTCCCCCACTGGGAGCCCCATGCTCCATGCCCCTCGGTGAAGGGTGGTGAAGGTGGGAGCCTTGTCCCTGCCGCTAGCCCCTGTGGTCCACTCCGCACCTTCCACCCTCCTCCGCACAGTTTGGGGACCTGCCATTTCCCGGACACTTTGGGAAGGGACTGGTGGGTTCCTGGAAGGCCAGGGGCCTTGTGAGCACCCAGACCCCATGACAGGCACCCGCCAGCACTTGGAGGAAGATTCATCACGGGACTCGGTGACACAGCAGGGCCATTGCCCTAATACGTTATCAGGCTTGTTGAAATATCAATTTTGCACGTGGCTTCACACGGCTGCCCGCGGCCCTGTTCAGGCCTATTACTTAATCCTTCTGTCATTAAGAAATCCAATCTCTGATGCCAATGGCATGGGAGGGGGCGGGGGCAGGTGCTGGCTAATAGACCTCGAACCATCTGCTAATTGCGGCTCCTCAAACCCGGAGAGCAGATGAAAGGAGTGAGGAGGTCAGGGAACAGCACCAAGGTGCCCGACGAGGCCCCGACATTCTCAGGCACCCACCGGCTCCCTTCTGAGCCCAGACACTCAAGTGCAGCTCTGCAGACAAGATTTCCAGAGTTCCTCACAGCTCTGCACACGATTCACACAGCCCCTTACCACTATGCACACATGACTCACAGAGCCCCTCACACTCTGCACACGTGACTCACAGAGCCCCACACACTCTGCACACGTGACTCACACAGCCCCACACACTCTGCACACACGACTCACACAGCCCCACACACTCTGCACACGTGACTCACACAGCCCCTCACACTCTGCACATGCAACTCACACAGCCCCACACACTGCACACGCAACTCACACAGCCCCTCACACTCTGCACACGCAACTCACACAGCCCCACACACTCTGCACACACGACTCACACAGCCCCACACACTCTGCACACACGACTCACACAGCCCCTCACACTCTGCACACGCAACTCACACAGCCCCACACACTGCACACGCAATTCACACAGCCCCTCACACTTGCCACACGTGACTCACAGAGCCCCACACACTCTGCACACGTGACTCACAGAGCCCCACACACTCTGCACACAGGACTCACACAGCCCCACACACTCTGCACACGCGACTCACACAGCCCCTCACCCTCTGCACATGCAACTCACACAGCCCCACACACTGCACACGCGACTCACACAGCCCCTCACCCTCTGCACATGCGACTCACACAGCCCCACACACTGCACACGTGACTCACACAGCCCCTCACACTCTGCACATGCAACTCACATAGCCCCACACACTCTGCACACACGACTCACACAGCCCCACACACTCTGCACACGCAACTCACACAGCCCCACACACTCTGCACATGTGACTCACACAGCCCCACACACTCTGCACACATGACTCACACAGCCCCACACACTCTACACACGCGACTCACAGACCCCCCTCACACTCTGCGCACGCGACTCACACAGCCCCACATACTCTATGCATGCGACTCACAGAGCCCCTCACACTCTGCGCATGTGACTCACACAGCCCCACACACTCTGCACACGCAACTCACACATCCCCACACCTGCACACGCGACTCACACAGCACCTCACACTCTGCGCATGCGACTCACACAGCCCCTCACACTCTGCGCATGTGACTCACACAGCCCCACACACTCTGCACACGCGATTTTCTGGCCTCTCCCCTCACCCCAGTGCCTTCTGTCCAAGCTACCGATGCCTTTGTGTCCTGCCAGGGTGTTCAATGGCAGCTCCACCAGGGAGGGACGAGAGGATACTGGTGCCCCTTTCTGCTGGGTGGCTGTGCCTCCTGAACAACCCTCAGCAGCCTCGATTCTGTGGGGTGGGTGTTCATTCAAATGTCCCTGCCCCACATCCAGCTCCTCTCCTCGGCTCTCTCCAGGAGGCCCCAGCGCGGTGGACGACTCTGTGCAGCTCCAACCCGTTCCTCCACTCCAGAGCGAGGTCTGTTGACGGCGATTTTCCGTATCTCAGGCCCCTTTGTAATTGAGGACGTTACTTAATCTCTGCATCCGTTGGCTCCATGCTCAGCAGGCCCCAGTCCTTACCTGAGATGCCCGTGTTCGCCAACATGAATCATTTCCATCTCTCTTCTGAACCCTTCCCAGCAAAGGGCTTCATTTTGAGGCACCTTGATGAAGTTGTCCAGGATCTCATCAATGTCTAATCAGAGCCAAGTGAAACAAGGGCAGATCTTATAAGAATAATTCCCCAATGTAAATGACCGTAAACAGCTCATTTTCTCTGTGATTCAACACACGGCTCCCCACTCATCCCTTGCAGGGACTGTGACCGCAGCTCCGCAAATAGGAGCGCTCGGCCCTCAGCTGCAGCTCATAAGCAGTTTGGCTCACGTCCAAGCCTGTGTACCTGTGTTGGCACCAACTTCATGCTCCCGTGCGTATTATTGGTGGTTTTCAAATAAAGGAGCCAAAGATGGCGAGTTGCGCCCCCCGCCTGCTCCGAGGGGCTGGCTGGAGTGCGCGATGCATGGAGCTGGCCTCCCCCTCCGTCGGGTGGTGGCCACAGAGCCCTTCTCTCCCACGCCGTGCCCTGCCCTCAAGCGCTTCTTGTCCTACAGCTGTGCCTTTCGGGTTTCAGTAGCCAAACACCGGCAGGCCCACAGCACTGGCCCAGGCGCATTCAGAAGGGGGCACAGACTCGGAACCCTTCTTCTGGCTGTGGATACGGTCAGGGCGCCTGGTCCTTGTCCTTGGGCGTTAGAGGCTGAGCAGGCTGCGTGCACAGTGTAAGGCATGTGACTGCAGAGTCAGAAAGTCCAAGGAAAACAATGAAAAAGACGCTGCTCATTGAGAGATTTTCATCGATTATTACTTTTCAGAAAAGAACATTGGAGAGATTGTTTTAAAAAACACATTTAACTTTGGTTATGGGGAAAATATAACAGGATATTCAAAAGTCCATATGGGAAAGTTGGACCCTCATTCATTTCTCTTTAATTAGCCTTCATTCATTTCCCCTTAATTAGCCTTCATTAATTTTGTCATTAGTAAACCTGCTCATGCATTTATTCATTCATCCACCTGCTGCCTTCTGAGGCCCAGGCTTCGGAGGGGCTGTGGCTGGGTGTGTTCTGGGTCCCTAGCTTCTCCCAGACCTCACAACTCCAGCAGCCGAGGTGAGTCCTGAGGAGGCCACAGCAGATGGTCACAGCAGAGGAGATGGCGGCTTGGGCTGGAACGATGGCCCGGGGCATGGAGGAGGGGTGGACACACAGAGCTTTCAGACCCAGGAAGGGCAGAAGGAGCAGGAGCAGAGCCGAGGCGTGCATGGGCACCAGGTGTGGAAGAACGGTGAATGTCAGTGCCCCTTGCCTGCATGACGGAGAGAGAGCAGCTGGTTGAACATGGAAGGCGGTTGGTTTTCGCTGGACTGTGAGCTCCTGAGGGCAGAGACTACCCGCCTTGTTTCCCATGTATTCTGACCATGGCATGAATGGAAAGAGATGAAATTGAAAATAAGAAACGCCGCTGTGCTCATGGGGAGTCTGGGGCTGAGAACCTCCCCACTCCCATAGCTGTGCGTGGCCACAGGTCCCATCTGTGGCTGCTCTGTGAGGAGCTGGTGCTGCATGGTGGGGACCCAGCAAATGCCTGGCACATTTTGGGAGCTCAATCGCCTGCCACTTTCTGAGAGAGATGTGTCCCTTTTCTTTGGAATACCCCAGAATCAAAATCCAACCTCTCCACCCATGAGGGGTTCCACCAAGCCATGTGGCGTGCAAGGCCCAGGTTCAGGGGCCACATAATACAGACGGTCCCTGGTTGACGAAGGCTCCACATGGGACTTTCCAGCGTTACCGTGGTGCGGAGGTGGTACACATTCAGTAGATACTGTGCTCGGAGGACAAAAATTCTAGGTTTCGCTTCCTATACAGTTATTCTGTGAGTTACACGAGAAAGTCCACACTTCAGTATATGATGGGCTTGTGCTGGATGATTTTGACCAACTGTAGGCTGACGGAAGTGTTCCGGGCATGTCTGGGGCCGGGCAGGCATAGCTCCGAGGCTAGGCGCGTTCTGTGTGCTCGCAGCATTTTCAGTTATGACATTTCCCACTCACAAGGCTCCCAGAGGCGTGCCCATCAAAAGTCGAGGAGCATCTGGGCTCCCACCCTGGAGTGCTCACCCAGTGCCACAGGACGGCGTTGCCTGCCAAGATCCCCAGAGCCTCAGTTTCTGTATCTGAGGCTCGGGAAGAATCCGCTGTCCTGAAAGGCCACTGCGAGGTGGGTGCCTGTAACCTGCTGGCACCCTGTGTTGGGGCTGGGCTGGGACCTGGAATGCTGGGGCTGTCATTGTCATTGGGAAATGGGTCTCAGGGAACCTCCCCACTGCCACCCGAGCATGAAGCAGCGGAGACTCCGCACTGCCCTCCCCTCCTCCCCTAGAGCCTCGAGTCTCCTGCATGAGGCTCCCAGGCTGGAAGGACCAGGAGGAGGTTCTGGGAAGAGGCTGGTTCACTGGACAGCCCTTCCAGCATGCCAGGCTGCTGAGTGCAGTTTCCTGACAGATGGGGAGTAGCTCAGGGTCTCAGGGGCATCTGTGGGTCTCCCCCCAACCCAGGGCCCAGACGGGGAGCAGCTCAGGGTCTCAAGGGTGTCTGTGGGTCTCCCTCGGGCCCAGGGCCCAGATGGGGAGCAGCTCAGCGTCTCAGCGGTGTCTGTGGGTCTCCCCCTAGCCCAGGGCCCAGACGGGGAGCAACTCAGGGTCTCAGGGGTGTCTGTGGGTCTCCCCCCAGCTGGGGCCCATACAGGGAGCAACTCAGGGTCTCAGGGGTGTCTGTGAGTCTCCCCCCAGCCCAGGGCCCAGCAGATGCATGGCAGTCTTTCCACAGTCATCATGGGGGGAGCAGAGGCACCAGGGGGCCAAGGCGTGGGCGGACTGGCTGGCCGCCGGGCGATGGGGAAACGGAGCCGGCAGCTGCTCCCCACGTTGCTCCATCTGGTCCCTGTCTCAACAGAGCACCTTAGTCACCGGCTGTAGAGGATGCCCCTCCACAGACGGGGAGCCTGGGGTCACAGAGCCTGTGTGTCCCCACCAGATTGTCCATCAGGGAGGGATGGAACTGTGGCTGAAGCCAGGACAGTGGGACCCCTGAGCCCAGGCTTCTACAGGAGGGTTCAGGGCTGGCCAGCTCGCTCTTCCACCTTAACAGTGTCCTGGGAAGGTGGGCGTTCCAAAGAAGGACCTCAAGAAATCTCCTTCCTCTGCCCCTGTGGGACGCTCACTGACCATGCCTCACCTGGGGCCCCGTGCTGGCAGGTGCACCGGTGTGACTGCAGCTCACAGGTCACACCTCTCCACTTAGGACCCACCTACCCTCCTTCCCACTTCACCATGGAAAGACACCTGACCTTGGTTTGTGGGGAGACCATGGGGATGACCCCTGCCTCCCTTTTACAGGCAGACCCTTGGGCTTGTCAGGAATTTCAAATGCCACCAGGGTGGGTCAGCCGTGCCCGGGTTCAGAGGCTGCATTTCTCCAAGAGACAAAAAGACTTCTGAATAATAGAACACAGCCCATGTTCTGTGTGTAATTCACGGGCCACACCGGGGAAAGGGCTGGATGGTGAGGCTGCCGGGGCCCTGACACTGCAGAGCCCAGGTCTCATCAGATATGTACGTTGAAGAATTTCTCTGTATTAGCTCAGTCTGCAGCCTAATTCAATTAGCTTGTTTCATCTATATTCTTTGACCTTTTTATTTTTTTTAAAAATGAAAAAAACCTTGTTTCTTTCCTTGCTGGTTTTATTTTAACCATAATGTAACTTGTCCATCACTTTCTGGCTGTGTGCTCGCTCTCTGGGCATGAGGACCTGAGTCCCTGCCCCCCACATGGAGGCTGCACCAGGCGCGGGGGGCCAGAGAACAGGCCAGGGATTAGGTGTGTGGAGCCAGAGACCAACCCCTCCCCCACCACCCACGGACAGCAGCTGCCCACCCCCCCATCTCTCCAGGTGTGGCCCTGAGGCAGGTGACCTGAGCCTCCGCCTTTCTGCTTATGTGGCTTGGAACTCCCAAGGGCTGCAGGTGGAGGGGTTGCCCTGCAGGTGGAGGGGTTGCCCACCAGACCGCAAGACATTCCCCAGAACATCAGTGTGTCTGGCTCCCATTCCCTGAGACTTGGAGCCTCCAGGAAGCATGATAGGGACCTGTGATCTGCCCTCAAGCCCCCCAGATTGGAGAAATGGGGGCTGGGGTCATACACAGGGCATAGAATAAAACCCCAGTAACCCTAGAGCCCAGCCCTTGTCAGCCCAGAGACCTTCTCTGCTGGCCCTGACATCCCAGCTGGCGCCCCGGCTCCCTCCACCCCAGCCGTGGGCTGCCTCCCCACTTGTTCTCTCCCTGCGTGGGCCTGGCTTCCTCCGAGGGGTCCTCCCGCCCCACCCGAGCAGCACCTGTGCTCCCGTCACTGACAGACTCCCCTACCTTCTGTGCTTCTTCACTTTCACACTCTCAGGTTTTAAAATTGTTTGCTTGTTGTGTTCTGCTCACTGCCTGCTTCTCCTCCCGACTCCCCTGAGGCAGAGCCCCCTCTCCTGTGCTTCCTGCGCCATCCGGGTTTCCTTGGGGGGGGTGCCATGGCCCTGGGAGGCCTGAACCGGCCAGGTCATGCCAAGGCTTGTGATGCAGCCCAAGGGGGTGTCCTGAGAATCCAGGAGCATTGGGGCACAACTCCAGGTGAGCCGTAGGCGAACTGCACACTCGGGAGGTGGCGATGGCCCCACCTTCCCACAGAGCACGGTGTGGGAGTAGGTGGGAAGGCAACGCGGCAGAGGAGATGCCTGAGGCGGGGGACCAGGTGGAACCCAGCGTGCTGAGCCCTACAGGTGGTCTGGGCCCTGGCATGGTGTGATGCTAAGAACAGTGTCACCTCTGATGTCCTCCTGCTGAGAATACCTAACCCAGGCTGCTCACGAGAAAAACGTCACACTAATGTTAATAGAGGGACAGCCTACCAAACCCCAGCCAAGGCGCCTCCAAACTGCCCAGGGTCCAGGTCATCAAAAACAAGGAGAACCTGAGAAGCTGTCACAGCCAAATGCCATGTGAGAAACTTGGTGGGATCCTGGGCCAGAAACAAGGACACCAGGAGGCACTGAGAGTAGGCTGGGCACAGTGGCTCATGCCTGGGATCCCTACACTCTGGGAGGCCGAGGTGGATGGATCCACTTAGGCCAGGAGTTCAAGACCAGCCTGGCCAACATGGAGAAACCCCGTCTCTACCAAAAATACAAAAATTAACTGGGCGTGGTTGTGGGCACCTATAGTCCCAGCTACTCGGGAGGCTGAGCCAGGAGAATCGCTTGAACCTGGGAAGTCGAGGTTGCAATGAGCTGAGATCATGCCATTGCACTCCAGCCTAGGCAACAGAGCAAGACTCTGTCTCAAAAACAAAATAAAAAATGCTGAGAAAATGTATGAACTTCTCTTAATCGATGTAGTTGAACTTTAGTATGAATATCGATTAATGAACCATAACCAATGTGCATTACTAACACAAGATGTTACTTACAGGGAAAACTGGCTGTAGGGAGGTGGAAACTCTTTACCCCACCTTCACAACCATGCCTCTAGAGCCAAAGCCATCCTAAAATAAAACGTTTATTTAAAAGGTGCATGCACAGGTGTGTTTACTGAAATGTCACTTATGACGAAAGGGAATGGCCTCGTGACTTGGGAGGCCTCATGCGGCGAGGGACCCTCGAAAAGAGCTCCTGGAATTTCACCTCTATCCAAATTACGTTACACTGTGGCTGGAAGGTACAATTTGCAGATGCCACAAGAAGATCATCACAACCCTATCAACATGCTGTGTCTGGGAGAATGGATGGAAAGAGATGCGCCGGCCTGTGCTCTGCTGTTTCCCAGGGCTCCTGAGTGAGTGTTAATTAGTTGGCTGAAAGATGAGCGTGCACACCTGGACAGGTGCAGCCTGGGGCAGGTGGCTGGAAGGACGAGTGCAGTCAGGCTTCCCGGCTGGCAGAGGCTCGCGGCGGTGGGAGCACGGGGCAGAGCTATGGGGAGTCTGCATTCGGTGCCATGGCTGGAAACCCACTGGCCTAATTTAGCTAAACAGGCAATGGCCTTGCAAAATCTGAGCTGAGTGTGAACATCCAGGGCCCGAGACCAGGTTTGGCTTTGACAGCATTCCAGAAGCTGCCCGCTCTTTGGAGCTGGTGCCAGGAGAAGGCAGTGGAGCCATGCCATGGCCGCTGACAATGGGCTATCGCTGTGCCCATCCTATTAGCAGGCACCAGCCTTCTCTACTCGGAAGATTAAAAATTTCAGGAGTAAATCCAGGTCTTGTCTGACATGACATTTTGGAAGCAAAAGCTCAGAAACTTTTGTGCTCTGTAGTAATAGGATAACATGCTACAGTAGTTACAGTAATTGCCCGGCACCCCCTCTGCCTGCTGGGCGCCCCCTCTTCCTGCTGGCCGCTCCTTCTGCTGCTGGATGCAGGTTCGGAGCTGCTGCCAACACCAGAAATGAACCCCAGTGAGCAGCCGGCAGGGCCGGGAGGAGAGGGCTGGCTGGAACCACCATCATTCAACACAAACATCATCAAGGAGATGAAGTGCTGGCCTCCGTTGCTAACCAAGTTCCTCTCAGGACCTGGATCTGGGGCCTGAAGCCTCACCACAAAGACCACCCCCTCCAGCACCCGCCAAGAGGAGAACCGTGGGGAGGGCGGCTGGAAGGAGCTTCGTGCTTCCCAGGCCCGCAGCTGGACAAAGGCCTCCTCGCCCCTGGGCACCCGGCTCTTGGGTTCTTGTCTGGGGTTGTTGGCAGCAGGGGGTTTGTCCACAAGCTCGCTGTGCCAGGGGATGGGCTTGAGGGATCCTGGTGATGCACAAGGCGCCTAGCATGGGACAGCCACCTCCCTGCAATGCCCTCGGAGGGCACTCTAGGTCCACAGCATGGCCATATGGATGTTGAATGCAGATACTACAAGGAGATGTCTGGATCCAGGCTTTACTGATGGATTCGGAGCTCTGGACAGCCCAGAGGAAGGGCGGGAGGGGCAGGAGCGGGTCCAGGGCCACGTGTGAGCCCCAGACCCCTCGCTTCTTGGCCACGGGGACCCCTCTGTGACCAGCGAGGACCAGGGCACTTGGGACCCACTTTGATACAACGGGCAGAGTGACTGGGGGGCCGTGGGACCCCAATAAGTACCAGGTACCAACTCCCCTCAGGAAGGAAAGATGGCGGCAGAGACCTGTGATCAGAAGCCTGGAAGCTTCTGGAAGAGAACAAGGGGAAGCCGAAGTGGACATCCTGGTTGGGACATCCAGGGCGTAGTGGAGAAAAGCACCGTGGAGGCAAAGAACACAGCCATGAGGCCCCCAGGTTGCTTCGAGCCCTGAGACCTGCAGGCTGAGGCGCCCCAGTCCCCACACGGTCGTCTGGACCCGAGGCTCCGCTCTAACACCTCCTGTCTGTCTTCAGCGTGGGGGAGGCTTCAGCCCCCGACAGGTGGACGGGGTGCCAGAGACGGTCGGGGTGCCCGCTGCGCTCAGCTCTAGGCTGACGGCTGGCTCATCTCCACCTGGACAGCCCACATTTCCTCCCTAATCACCCAGTCCTGTACATGTTCTATTCTCAGAAATCCCAAACTCCTGCTCGGCTGTCCACCCCACAGCCCCGCCCAGTCCAAGACCACAGCGCCTCTCCCCGGACGCGCCAGCTGCAGGCTCTGCCCCGACCTCACTCAGACTTGCACTATTGCACCTGAGAAATGCTCTCAGGACTTGGCACATTCTACTTCCTCGCTGTCTGGATCTCCCTCCCCGCCCTGTCCAGATCTCCTGCCTGCTGCCCCCTCCACTCCACCCGACGGACTCCAGCTCTGCCCCCGGCTCTGCCCGCGACTCTGCCCCCGGCTCTGCCCCGGACTCTGCCCCGGACTCTGCCCTGGACTCGGCCCCCGGCTCCGCCCCTGACTCCGCCCCCGGCTCTGCCCGGGACTTGGCCCTCAGTGGCTGGACTTCGGGAGCCCTCCCAGGACCAGGCCAGCCCCGTCTGCGATTTGCTTCCAGGGCTACATGCAGCTGTCCTGTGCTTGTGGTGACCTGACCAACATCCATCTGCAGTGAGGGTGGACGTGGTCCCAGGACCCCGTCACACAGCCTGGGCTGGAAACCAGAGCTCCCGAGAGGAGAAGCCTGCAGGGCGCTTTATTTGTGGATCCAGATAGTAGCTCAGGGGCCGGGGGAGAGTGACACAGAAGGGAAGAATGGGACGTCACTCCTCACGGGGCAGGGGCACACGGGGATGTCTGGTCAACCCAGGAGACGCCTCCGAGAGAGACACCAGTGACCCCAGCGAGTGCCTCTGTGCCTGCGGGGAGAACGCACGGGAGGCGCCCCCGGGCTCGGCTGGCGGCAGGCAGCGCTTCGGGGAGCTGCTCCTCGCCCCCAGCACCCGCTTCCCAGTCTGCAACGGGAGGGTCAGACTGGAAACCTTTATCTGCTCGAGAAACGTCCCTGGCGGCCACCGACCCCTCGGGATTAAAGTCCACACTCCGCAGCCGGCCCCTCCGTGTTTCCGCGTCCATCTTTTCCCTGTCCAGGCCCGCGCGTCCTCCCTGAAGTGCTAGGCCAGGATGTCCATATGTGCCCTGTGCTGTGGATCAGAGGATGGACACAGATTGATGGCGATAGATCCGGGCAGAGATGCACAGGTGCCTCCGTGATAGACAGACGGTGGGCAGGTGCCTCTCTCTATATGTGTGTATACGAACACATACAAACCGTACATACATGTAATACACATGTGGGGACCATGAGTGAATATTTATGCTTCTCATTGCTAAGTCTTTTAGAGTTTGCTTTGGATTAAAAGAACAAAGTCGTCCGCGAACAAATGACGAGACGGCACAGCCTGTGTCCCTCAGAGCCACGGGCTGGTAACAGGAAGCCACCCGTCAGGCTGAAGGAGTGCCAGGTGTGCTGCGGTTAGAACTGAGCCAGCACTGCAGGCCCAGCTCCGCCGGCGACCCCGCCCCGGGTCCGGGACGGACACCCCTGCGACATGCCGAGTGTCACACGTCGTCTGCAGCTGAAGCTTCCTCCCCGACGCTGCTTTCCACCGCGGCTGGCAGTTCTCAGGAACACTCTGGGTGGCTTATCTGCGAAGTGTCACCTGCTTCCCTGGCAGCCCTTTCTGCATCTGACAGCGGAGCGCGGCCGGTCCCCGCATCGACCGTGTGCGCACTTTAAAACCGTTTCAGTGTTGGAACGCTTCCGAAACCTGCAGAATGAGTCGGTATGAAGGCCACGCCTCCGGCTCGCTCCTGCTGTGCAGTTCCGTGAGAAAACGGGGGCAAATCCTTCCCAGCGGCTGCTGGCGAGCCCCAGGACGGGTAGGCAAGCTCTCGGCCTAACCCGCCAGCCTCAGCTGAGGGGAGCCCCTTCCTGCTCCCCCTCAGGACCTGCTAATTTGTAGTTTCCACCAAAACTCCCCATGCAGGTTGGGAGGGGGTGAGGGTGATGATACTGGGCTGACCCCAGGAACGGAACGGTGCGGCCCTCACATGGCCGACGTGGGAGTGCGGCGCATATGTTGTGGGGAGCTCCTTAGAAGCCAGCCCTTCTTCCTCCTTCCCTCCCTTCCTCCGTCCCTCCCTTCCTCCATCCCTCTCTTCCTCCATCCCTCCCTTAGTCCATCCCTCTCTTCCTCCATCCCTGTCTTCCTCCATCCCTCTCTTCCTCCGTCCCTCCCTTCCTCCATCCCTCCCTTCCTCCATCCCTCCCTCCGTCCCTCTCTTCCTCCGTCCCTTCCTTCCTCCATCCCTCTCTTCCTCCATCCCTCCCTTCCTCCATCCCTCTCTTCCTCCGTCCTTCCCTCCGTCCCTCTCTTCCTCCGTCCCTCCCTTCCTCCGTCCCTTCTTCCCTTCCTCCATCCCTCCCTTCCTCCATCCCTCTCTTCCTCCATCCCTCCCT